>PITA01025623.1:0-24017 GCA_004023965.1 Spilogale gracilis
AAAAAAAAAAGAGTTTTTCTCTGTAATGCTGACTTCAGGTTAGGGAGATATTCCATTCAACCTTCTTTCTCTTTTTTTATAGTTGTGTTTTTCTGTTTGTGGAAGGAGTTAATCCTCCTTAAAGAAAATTTGAAAAATACAGAGGAATATAAAGAAAATACAGATAATCTGTAATTCCACCACCCAGAGATGATCACTGTTACCCTTTGGGTATTTTTCCTTCCAGTCTTTTTTCTTCTTTTACACATTTCATATTATTGAATTTAATTGCACATAAAATAATTGCCCTTTAAAATTTTATTTTTCCCCTTAAAACTATATGATGAATATTTCCATGTTATTAAAAGTAATGTAGGAATAACATTTTCAAGGCTGCATAGTATTTCATTGAGTGCACTGTCCTCAACCCATTCCCCTCTTGTTAAAACATTAAAACTCTCTGTGGAAATGGAATGGCAGTTCCGCAAAAAATTGGACATAGAATAAACATATTCTCCAGCAATTCTACTTCTGCATGTATACCCAAAAGAACTGAAAGCAGGAACTTGGACAGATATTTGTACACCAGTGTGTATAGCAGGATTATTAACAATAGCCAAAAGGTAGGAACACTCCAAGTGTCCATTGATGGATGAATGGATAAACAAAATATGGTCAATATGTACAATGGAATATTATTCATCCCTAAAAAGGGAGGAAATCCTAACACATGATACAATATCGGTGAACCTTGAAGACATTATACTGAATGAAATAAGCCCCTCATAAAAGGGAAAATATTATGATTCCACTTATATGAGTTACCTCGAGTAGTTAAATTGACAGAGACAGAAAGCAGATTGGCGCTTATCAGGGGCTGGGGGAAGGAGGGAATGGGGAGTTGGTATTTAATGGGTATGGAATTCTACTTTTACCAGATGGAAAGAGTTGCAGAGATGGATGATGGTGGTGGTTGCACAACAATGGGAATGTACTTAGTGCCACTGAACTGTACACTTAAAATGGTTATGGTGGTACATTTTATGTATATTTTGCCACAATGAGAAAATAACCCTAAGGATCCTGACCGATGTGTACAACTGGCTAAGCACCACCATAGTCAAGATGAGAATATTTCTTTCATTATTAAATTCCTTCAGGTCCCTTTCTAGCCAGTCTCCTCTCCCAGTCCCCAGAATTTCATAAGTTGCTGATCTGTTTTGTCCTTATAGTTTTGCCTTCTGCAGAATATCATATACTGGGAATCAGATAGGATGTAGCCTTTTGATTCTGGCTTCTTGCTACCTTTGAGAGCCACTTGTGTTGTTTCGCGCATCAATAGTTCATTTCCTTTTGTTGCTGCCTACCTGTTGGATCAGTGTATCACTGTTTATTCACCATTTGAGGGCCACATCTCAGATTGTTTCCAGTTTGGAGCCATTATGAATCTATCTTTGATAAATACCTAGTCATGGTTGGGTCTTATAACAAGTGTTTGTTTAGCTGTAAGCAGCTGCTGCAAAATTGTTCTCCAAAATGTTTGTACTGCTTTGCATTCCCACCAGCAACATGTGAGCGTTCCAGTTGCTCCACATTCTTACCAGCCTATGGTATTATCAGGCTTTTTTTAAAGTTTCATTTCTGTTTTAGCTTTTGGATAGGTATATAGTGATAACTATTGTGATTTTAATTTACGTTTCCTTTGTGATTAATAATCGTGCTTATTTGCTATTCACATCTCTTTGATGAAATGTCCATTTACTTCTTTTGCTCATGCTTTTAATTGGGTTGTTTGTTTTCTTCTTATTCAGTTGTGGGTGATTTAAAAATTTTTTACTATTTAAAATATCCTTCCTTGAACAACATTTATATATAAAACTTTGCCCTAATTTTGGGATATGGACTTAAAATAATTTCTTAAACCTACTCGATCAAAGAGAGTGAACATCTTCAATGACCTTATATACAAAATGTCCATTAGGTTTGCAGAGTACCAGTAAGCTTTTTTCTAGTAGTGGTAACTTGACAGAGGAACAGGTTATTGTGTTATTTTAATTTGAATTTCTTTGGCTATAATGCTGTGGAACTTTTTCATATAATCTCTAAATAGTCTGTTTTTTCTTTTGTGAATTGTTTATAGCCTGCCTTTTTTCATGCTAGATTGGCACAGAAATTTTTAATATCTGTACAGGGTAGTTATAGAGTATGTGAAGATCACTGCCAGGATCAGTGGTTTAGAGTATTTTCATTTTTTCATAAAATATTAACTGGGTCTCATCATGGTTTCTTTCATGCTCTGAGACCATGACCTAATTTGCATAGCTGGAAAGGTAAAAATAACTTCAGAGCTGAAAAGAAAGATCATTGCCATTGAGTTAAACTTGGACTCTGGATGCCAGCCCTTCTACAGGGGGTAGAGGTCCCTTGGTCTAGACTCTATTATTTATAAACACATGCCATTGTTCCTTATAAATAGAAAAAAAGGTGCTCTTTTAAATACCTTTCTGAGAAAATGGCCATGCCTCTTAGCTCTTCTGCTGGAGAGTAACCTCTTGATTCTTCCAATAATTCAGCATTTTATTTACTCACGATGAAAGAACTTGCTTAAAACCACTTACTTTGTGCTTACATATCTCCATCAAGTAGATTTGGGTAACAATGGAAGAGTCCCTGTGTATAGGCATAATTCTTTTTAATTATTAAAATTGCTTGTATTTTATTGTATTCCAAATAGGCAGTATGGGATGCGATATGGCTCAGAAGTACTAGAAGGAATTTTGGTTTAACGACTCTAAAAAGTAAAAAGCATGCTGTTTTCTCTGACAGATAGCTCCAGTGCATCTGGGGGCTCTATAGACAGTTGATACTCTGTAACCACTTTACAGCTGCCTCTTCATCATGCACTGTAATTGTAGGCTTGTCTGCTCTGCAAGTATGGGAAATTATCTGGGTATTTTTTTTTAATACTTGTCATCCTAGAAGACAGATGGCCTATGCCTGTCATGCAAATTAATCTTTTAGGTGTTATAGGCTGAACTAGGAGTGTGGAACAATAGACAAACATGTTTTCTTTAAAATTTATGGATCCATGATTTTTCTGAGAGTCATTGATTTGAAAGGTTTTATAAACTCAGATTCTTTTAGCTAGATATTCCTCAGACATCCAAAAAAGAAAAGAAAGGAAAAAGAAAAGAAAAAAAGTCTCCTACCCCAATACACTATGGGAAGGTAGAGTTTTATTACTTAGGTTTTTCTTTTTCTCCTACTTGGAGTATCTCTTCTGTCAACCCACAACCTTGTGTTAACCTGCACTCATTCACATTTGATATCTGGAGAAGACGACTCTGGCTCTCCCCAGGATCTTGAGTATGTATAATTTTTCAGCCTTTCCAAAGCTGGAGAGGGAGCAGTGTTTCTGTATCTTTGAATTAAGCCATTGCTAAGGTGACTTCAAGGAAAAAAGCTCGAACATTCTCTGATTGGTGTATTGGCTCCATGTCAGGGCCATGGTTCTGTGTTTTAACTTGTTTTTCATGTATCTTACTGAACTCTTGTCTGGCCAGGTCAGTTATATCAACTTTCACTTTGGTTTCTTATCCAGATGGTATTATCTGGACAGAATAGGCGAGTGGGTCATGGTGTGTGACAGAAACCGAACTTGGAGTCGTTTAGGCGAGGGGAGCTTTTCAAGGAAATGTGTCTCATGGAACCACCAATTTGCAGAATAGTCAGAAAGTAGTTGGGCCTCAGGAACGGTAGGATCAGGGTACTAGCTCCAGAGGAATTCCTTCCTTTTTTTTTCATTCCTCTACCTCCAGGATCAGCTTTATTCTTCTCTCTCACTACAGCCAGCTTTGTTCTGTGAGAACAATGACAGCTCCTGAAGCCTTTCATTTTAAGGCTTTAGCTCCTTCAGGAGAGATCAGCCAAACTCTGGTCCTACATCCCTGGGGAGAAACTTAACTGGCCAGCGATGGCATGTAAGAGCATTGCTGCTTTTGAAAAGAACTGTAGGGGTAGAGTAGTGCTGTTGGAGGAAGAGGAGGTCCTAGCAGTACAGACAAGAAGATGCCACTGTGTGGACAGTGAGGGATTATACAGTTGGTCACTGTAATGTGACACTGGAGGTCACCAGTACAGCCTTCTCATGAGGCCAGCATTAGGGGCTTGGCCCATGTGTGGATAATCAGCCGCACTCTGTTGTTCAGCTGATTTCTGCTCTGTCCCAGGCCAGCCATCTCACAAGTGCTTGTCTCTGGACCTAAGGGAGACCTGGTGAGAGAAAGTGTGTGGGTGGTAGATCAAGAGAAATCCCTCATCACTACTAGAAAAACAACTGAAAGAACATGTATTTATGTTAGCGAGTTCTTATAATGTGGGATTTCCCTCTCCAGCAATTCTCTGTCTTTGCCAGATCTCTGAAGTACAGTTTTGGTAGCATTCATATGATCTTGCAATCACAGGACACCATAAGGCTCTGCAGAAAGGCAGCTCTGTGGTTGTCCTAGAGAAGACATTTGTTGAACGTATGTGCCTTTGGGATATATTTCTAGCTATAAGCCATTATCTTTTGTAGCTACTGAAAGCACTCCAAATTTGGAATCTTAATTTCTGGGTTTGGGTCTCAGTTTGATTATTTACTATCTCTGTGATCTTGGGCTAGCCAGTTTCTCTCTGAGCCTTAGTTCTTGAACTGATGAAATGGAGAATGATGGTATCTTTATGGGACAGGGCTATGTAAACTGTGAAACAATGAGGCATTTTCATCATCATCATCACCACTACCTGGACCTGAATGACACTCACAGAGTTTCTACCCATTGCTTGACATTTCTCCTTGCTGTGTTTGGGGACTTTCTTGTAAAACAAGGAAGAAACCCAAGTCCATTGGTGGGAACCTGACCTTTTGTCTCCATTACACCAAGGTTAATTAAATAAATAACCCCCCCCCCTTTGTATGTTACTGTGTTCTTTACCTTGCATGATTTGGGGAAACTTTTGGATTAAAGCATTCTTTGTAGACACACTGGGGTTAAGCTTCATGGAGCCACTAGATGTTTAAAGGAGAAGATAGAGGACAGTTCATCAATGCCAGCCTCAGTACGTTTTCATCAAGATTATGGCTTGTGGCTGGGGGCCACCCTGACGACATCTTGGTGTCTGCCTGAGAAAGGCTGTGTGTGCTTCTCCCAGAGTGGATGAGGACTTGTTGTGAAACACACATATTGCCTTTAATTAGGCTACTGTTCATTTTGAAGGAGGTTCTCCATCATTGCGGTTCCCAACCAGGGATGTGTCCTCCCCATCCCCAGAGGACACGTGACAATGTCTAGAGACACTTTTGTTGTCATAACCCTGGTGATGGTCGGGGGTGTGGAATTGAAGGAGGGGTTGCTACTGGCCCCTACAGGGTAGAGGTGGGGGGTGCCGTTAAACATCCTGCAGTGCACAGAACAGCTCCCTGTGACAAAAAATTATCTGGTCTCAAATGTTAATACAAACTCCTCTCCTTGGTGTGACGTGGTTTGATTGTTGAACTTTATTTTGGTGGGAAAGTAAAGAGAGAATTTTTAGGTCATGATTTTTCTGCTCATCAAAAAGCATATTTTGAAACCACATCGTAGTCACAGAGATTCTTAGGAAATTTAATTAGGAGCCCCATTTTAAATTCCAGAAAGGGTAGCCTTACCTTTGTAATATACAGAACCACTTGTCCCTTCTGGAAATGGCACAGACCTTCTCTTTTGGAAAGGGACAGTTTGACACTACTGTTCTCATTCTCCCAAGAAATATTATGACTTCTTAAGTAGACTCTTAGTAGAAAATTCATGCTCCACTTTGGTCGTAAACCAACTTGGACCCAAGCCTTAATAAATAAATAACAGCCAACCAACTAACCAACCAACTAACCAAACCCCAGAAATAGCTGTCTCATGGCAGTTTGGAAGTAGTGGTCTCTCTATAACACTACCCATTCGGAAAGGCAGCAAGATGTGTTGCTATTTCTGGTAACAGAAGAGGGAACACGGTTTCCCCTAGACTGCTGTGCCTGCAGGTCTTGGAAAAGTGCAGTAAAACTATTCAAGGCAAACTTGTTTCATCATTCTGGGAAAACACATGTTGGTCTGTCTTGTCATCTTCAGAACAGTTCCTTAGAATGAACATGTGTATTAGCTAGCCTCTACATCTGGGTTTTTCATACTGTAGGTCAAACCCATTCAAGCATCACGACATCAACTTAATTGGTTGAGACCAGCATGAAACAAATATAGCAAGGAAAAATTGAAGAGAAAATATATCACGTGTAGAGTATTATTTTATGAGGGACTGTGTAATTTTACACACACACACACACACACGTACATACATATGTTCATCCTGGCTTGTGATATATATTTTGTACTGCAGGCTATGTTCAAAAAAAAGATTTGAAAATCATTGCTTTATATGCTTTTACTTTTGTTCTAAGAACGTGAGTGAATTGAAGCAACACAGCATGTTTTTCCTTAAACTCAAAGGCCTGATTTCTGTGAGCTATTCATTCCTAAACCAGTCACTATTGAGAATAGGACAATGGATGATTTGCTTAGGATAATCTAGATTCAGTCTCTGGGCTGGAGAGGGACCCAGCCTTCCTGTTGCCATGACTATAGGATACCTCTGTTATCAGGAAAGATTACTGTGGAGAAGGTAGGTGGCAGCAGCTGTCCCAGGAGGGACCTATGGGAATAAAAGTTGGCACTAATTTAGGTATAGTGACCAAAGTAGACACACATTTATAGCAGCTGGGGCTTGGGGAGAAGATAAGAGACCAGTGGTTCAATCAGGGAACTTCTTTGGAGCTCAGCGTGGGTAACCTGATGTTCCATTACCAAATGGAAGCCTGGATTTTGAGCACTGCCAGGCTTGGTCCAATCTCTAACATAGCCTGTGAAGTTTTCTTTATTTGATATTTTCCACACTCTCCAGCTTCTCTGCTTTCCACACTTCCCTGGATTTCACTAAGTTCCAGACACACCAGCCCTTGTTTGATTTGTTCAAGTATACCCACCTCCTTTCTGCTCTGTCCCTTCTTTGCATGCCTTTTCCTGAATCTGGCATGCTCTTCTCACGTGGTTTCCTCTGGCCTACTCATACTTCACCTTTGGGCTCATGCCATTTCCATAGGAAAGCCTTCCTTTCATGACCTTCTACTTACTATAATAGTGATCTGTGTAATGTCTTTTTCATTAAGTTTCAAGTGAGAACAGCCACCATCTCATCCTGTTCTGCATTGTAATGCCAGTGCCTACTGCTTTGCATACATTCAGTAATTATCAGCTCATTGTAGATGGGTTCTGGATGGTGTGTTTTGTGTTCTGGGATTGAGCTAAGCCTGAATGGGATCAAAGGGCCCTAACAGAGGGTTCTGGGGAGGAAGAGGGGGCATCTTGTGGAGACTGGATACTGGGCCAGACCTAACACCTGTTTTCCCTCTCTCAGCATCATCCTTTTCCCTCAGATGTATTTAAGTCAAATTGAATTTTGAGGGGAGCTTGTCTCTATTGAGCAATTCGATACACAGAGGCTATTTTTTTTTTTTTGATAAAATGAAGTAAAATCTTTAGAAATTGATTCCCACGTCAAATTATACTTTCGGTAATTTATTTCAAAGAAATGGAGAGCCCAACGTGAGGTTTGACTTAGTAGATTTTTGATAGGTCATCATTATTTGCACATGTGGTTAAATCTCCTTCAGTGTGGATATCTGATTATATAGGGTGCCGATGGGCTCAGTCACAGCTCCATAGACAAGTCCATCTGATCTACCCCAGGGGGGGATCTGTTAACATCCCTTTATCCCAAAGTCAAGTATTTCTTGGGCATTACTATTGCATATTGTTAGGGAAAGGACCATAGACAGAAAAGTGAAAGGCACTTTCTGCCATTGAGGAGCTGGCTTTGAACTGAGTTCCGAGGATCCAGCTAATTTTCATTAACAGTCAGACTTTAGTTCTAAGACATTAGAATGGTATGCAATCAGGTGTTAAATGTTGTGCAGTTTTCAAGACGTTCAGAGAAAGAGGAGATGGCTTGAGCTGGGGAAGTGTAGCACCATCTGGACAGGTTTTGGCTCAGAGTCTTAGAGCCAAACAAACAGACAAAGACCCAGATAGGTTCTTTCTCATCTTCCTCCATGACACCTATTTCCCAAGTACTTTCTCTGAGTCAGGCTTAGTAGACATTGTTGTGTTTTTAGCTACTCCAGGTTCAACTTCCCCAGTGACCTCCAATCTCCTTTTTGGGAGAATCTTTTATGGTGTGTGCGCTTGGTGGGGGTCTTGCCCACTTTCAACTGCCCAGTGCAGCAGATGAAGTCTAAGGGAACATGTGACTTAAGTTCCACCACATGCTTTTTCTGCCATGACTTTTAAGCTATCAACGCTATGATATTAGTACAGTTGGTGATGATACATCTGGCAATAGCCACAGTGGTCTAAGAATCAGACTTCTTGGAATCTCTGATATGAGTTTCCTATTCCTGCTGTAGCAAACTTGTACAAACTTGGTGCTTAAAGCAAGTTTTTTCTCTTTGAAGGAGGTTCTAGAGGTTAAAACTCCAAGATTAGTTTCCTTGGGCTACGTCAGTTATCAGCAGGTCTGTGCTCCCACCTAAGGCTTTAGGACAGGGAAGGTATTTCTTTGCCTTTCTTCGCTTCTAGAACTGTTTTCCTTGCAACCTTCCTCCATCCTCAAAGCCAGCAGCATAGCACCTTGCTTCAGTCATCACATTGCCTTCTTTCTAGCCAAATCTTCCTGTGCCTCCCTCTTATAAGGCGCTTATGATTGCATTCAGGGCCCACGCAGATAATCCAGAAAAATCTCCCTATTTCAAAATCCTTAATCACATCTGCAAAGTCAGTTTTGCCATATCAGGTAATATTCACAGGTTCCCAGGATTAGGATCTGGATCTCTTTGAATGTGTTATTCCGCCTACCACACCAAGATTTCCACTTTCCTGTTTTTCCAGCCTGGTTTTCCAATATCCCTTTAATTCTGTGAGCTCTTGATAACTTTTCAGGCAGCGCTATATGAAGAAGTTTATAAGCATCTTATATTTTTAAATCCTCACATTGACCCCTTTGGGAAGGTATTGTTCCCATTTTACAGATAAGAACACTACAGCTCAGGGAGGCGATTGCATAAGGCCAGACAGCTAGTGTGAGTGAGGGAACCGGCATTTGAAACCAGCCAGTATAATGGGAGACTACATGCTTTACCACTTCCTCCATAATCCTGGTTCAAGTCTCTTGACTGTAGATCTTTTCCACGGAGGAGGCAGAATGCCATCTGGCTCTGAAGTCTGGATATTATTTAGGCAGGGAGAGAAGACAAGGGGGTGGGCATTCCAGGCAAGGAGGAAGCTGGAGAATAAGAGGTGAATGCAAGAGATTTGTTAAAGGAAGGATATGTTAGGCTTTGGTGCCTCGTTGGAGGTAAAATCGTAGAAGAGAAGAAGGAACCAACGAGCTTTGAGCACGTCAGAGTGGACACAGCAGCTGATTTTGATGGATTACCCATTTTGGTGGAAATGATATCCTGGCTTGAATCTGTGTAGGGAATCCAACCTGAATTAGGTCCCTCCCTGTCTTCGCTTGGTCCCCTGGAGAGAAGACAAGACAGAAGACCAGAAGCTGGTCAAACACCTAACACCCTTTGCTCCTGTTGCTCAGCCTTTTGGCACAGATGCTAATGAACAACTTGTCTTTCAAATGCTGATGAGCTTCTCTCTTGGAATTTATGTGGGCAGAAGCAAAGAGTTACTTTTTGTAGCTCAGGAGGGACTCCTGGGCCTAAGGGCAGGAGACCCCTGGTTTGTGTCTCTTCTTCGAAAGAGAACTTACACGTTTGTTTAGGCTAAGGCAGCAACTGGGAGGGAAGCTATTTACCTGGTCATCCTTGAATTGAGTTGCCAGACTTAACAAATAAAAATAGAGAATGCCCAGTTAAATTTGAATTGCAGATAAGCAACAGATAATTTTTTCGTGTAATATTTGCATCATGCTTCAGAGGATTTTTAGCCATGGAAGTGTGAAAAGAGACTGTTAGACAGGTTGATGAAGAGGCTAAGACAGAACTCCAAGGTCAAATGGAATTCTTCGGGTGATTGACCTGGAGAGACCATTTGGTCGTGAGGGCTCAGAGCATCCCTTCCATTTCCTGCCGCTGTGGTTCCACACCCTCAGGATCCTACCAGCCTCCAGGCTCTTCTTACCTGTCGATGGCTCCAAGCAGAGGCATTAGAGGTAGGCCTGGGCCGTGGCAGCTGTGAGGAAATAGGTTTTGAACAGTTCCAGTGCACCGAACCCTCTGTCTCCGCCAGGGGTGCCCAGAGGTTCGTGTCTGTCTTCCGCTTTGGGGGTAAAGTAATTAAGCACCCCTCTATGTACAGAGCTCTGCACCCAGGCCCTATGCTCCTGAGGACAAAAGAACTGGAAAACACAGCCTTTGTTTCTGAAGAATACATGCATATGCAGCTCGCGATGATCAGAGCTCAGGCTTTTATTAACTCAGAACTGGAATTTTGCATGGAGTCTTCACTCTAGTCCTGTGACGCGCGTGTGCGTGCGCGCGTGTGCGTGTGGAAATATTACAGCAGCTGTCACTGCAGATTCAAGGAGCCTCCGACCTGCTGGTCCAGACAATGATCAGTGGCGAGTCTGTGGGACTTAGTGATCTGTGGCTTGAGGATCAGGGGAGCCCAGCTCTCTGACTTGTAGGGAGACTAAACACTGTGACCTTGTAATTTTAGCAGCACATGGGCCTGAGGACCAGTGGAGCTGTGTGGGGCTGACAAAGATCGCACATGCGTGCCAGCAGAGTGGGAAAGGCTGGACTGCGAGACCAGAAGAGGAAGGACTTCAGTGCCTGCTCTGGCCATGTATTAGCAGTTTAATTGTTTCTAAGTCCCGATTTCCTCTCCTGTGAAATGGAAACAGTCGTAGTATCAGGACATGTTTGAGGACTTCACGAAATAATAGGTGAAAATGCCAGCTCCGTAGGTGACCACACAGTGTGTCCCATTCTCGGAGTGCTGGGTAAGCACCCCTGTTGGGACACGCTTCACAGTGAATTATAATTGTTTCCTCTCTGTCTCTCTGCTTCTGCTAGACTGAGGGTCTGGGGCTTCTCCTACCGTGCACTTGCCTTGAGTCTCCTGCCTCGGGCCTGCTCCATATGAGGCCCAGAGTTTTGCCCAACTCCATAGACTTCAGCACTGAGGCTTTGCAAAAGAGAAGGTCTTTACATTTTGAGTCTCCCTTCTTCCCTCCCTCCCTCTAACTCTCCTGCTGAAGACAGGGCAGGTCCTGTCCTGTGGGATCTGCTTGAGAGCAGGAATCCTAAACGCTATTCATTAGACTGCTCCTCATTAGAAGCTCCTCCAAAATGTTTGAGGGCAGATTTCTAGAATGTTCCTGCATCCTCAAACAGGCACATGCTCCAGTAGCGGCACACCCGTTCACCGGCCCTTTCCGTGGGTCAGTTCTAGGGTTTCTGTGATGGTTTTGTCCGTTTGGTTTCTGCTTCAGCACACTGACCACTTTCATCAGTGAAGTCCCGTCTATCAGGCATGCATTGAGTACCTTTTCCTTGCCAGAGCCTGGGCTAGATGTGGGGGTGTAGACATGGGGAAGACAGCATCTCCACTTGAGGTGTTCTGGATCTCGTTGGGGAGACAGAGGGGAAACCAGAGAAAACAGAGAATTCCTCTAAGATGTGAGCAGGGCAGGGATGGCAGCAGGCACAGAATTTTGTGGGAGCATAAGAGCAGGGCCCTTTGCCTCAATGATCCTTCCCTCTGAAGAATTCCCCAGCCCCTGCTTCTACCAAGTGGATGGGACCTCCTGACCTCAGACATGATGTGAACACCAGGGGACAGCCAGTAGACAACATATGAGCTATTCTGCGAGGGATGAAGGAAAAGGAAGTTCTGAGGGCAAGGGAAGCATGGGGCCCCAGGTGGTGTGGTCCTGGCTGAAGTCTGGGGCAGCTTGGATAACTTGGGGGACAGGTTGGTGAAAAGAGCATGGACGTGTCTTGTGGCTCACTCTGCAAGGTCCTGGCCACAAGTGCCATATTTTTCTTCTCTCCTTCAAACTGGCTTCATTTTTGTTCTCTTTCTCACATGAAAATTCTTACTTCTCTTGCATTTCCTTCTCCCCACTAGCTCTTAACTCTTCTTATTTCTTTCCTGTTTTCATCTTCATGTTTCCTTTTACCATTTGCTTCCCTGTGCTCTCATTCTCTTTTCCCTCAACCATTTTTCTTTCTCTCTACACCTGTGCCTTCTTGCCTTTCAGTTTTGTCTTTTGGTCCTACCTCTGTATTCTGAAATATCCCTCCTTCAACTCAGGGTTGGGAAGAAAATTTTCCTTTTCAAAAGCTCTTTCTTAGGACTTGAAAGAGCATCTCGTGTGTATCTGGGTATCCTAGGAAACAGAACTCTGGTTTCTGAACAGGGAAGATTCTCCCCCACTGTGTGTGTGTGTGTAAGACAGCATGAGCTGGAGGGAGAGGTGTCTCCCATGGGCACAGCGCCTCAGAAGACTGAGTACAGTGCTTCTTCCCCTGTTAGTAGATTCAGTAGAACAGTGACCCCATTTTCCTGGGGTTCTGGTTCTCTGTCACTACACTATTCTTGAGCTTTCTCTTTCTCCTCTTTCCTTTATTTGTTTCTATGTCTATTTTATTTTTTAGGCCTATTTTCCATGTTTCTCCTTTTTCTCTTTTCTCTTCAGGTTTCCCCAACACATTGGAACTAATGCCATTCTCCTCCCTCATTTCTCTCTTGGGCTTTGGCAGATGGAGTCAGAAGAGGCATCAGAGACCCTGCTCGTTGGCAGCCCTCATTTTCAGAGACAGCGTGGAAGTTTGGGTCGGGAGAGATAGAGGGAGACCTGAGAACCAGCTTGCCTAGGTCCCCTTTATGACAGTAGGGTTTCTTTCTGGTTCTTATTTTGAGGTTGGGTCAACATAGAATTATAGTCTTAAAATTGAGAGAAATCTCTACTTGTTATTTAGATAACCTTCAGCCCATGTTGGAACCCTTTTATCCTCCTAACAGATAGTCCTGTAGTCTGTGACTGAGCGTGATTAATGTTGGGAAGTGGGCCTGCCGCATGAAGCACTCCACCTTGTTCTTGGTCAGCACTGCTCATGATTCTCATGTCCCGGGTCTGTGTAACTTGTCCCTGTTGATCCTATATCTGCTTTCTAGAGGTATACAACACAGACCTTTCATTCAAGTTCGATTTCAAGTATTGAAGGAAATGTTTTCTCCAAAATAATGAAATGACATAAACTATTCCTGCCATCCTTTGATGATACAGAAAACTCAGTTTTCTGAATGACCTACTTGCCAATGGCTCCAGATCACTGATATTGTCATGGAGAGGTTATGAGGGAGGACCAGGACTGTTCCACAGAAAGAAGACTAAAATTAGACAAAATTTCAAAACCAGTACTATTAATATTTTGGACCTATAGTCTAGTTTGCACATTATAACTTATAAATACTAATACTCAATACTGTGTCATTTTATTTTTTGTAGCGAGGTCCTGGTACTCCCCCCATTTTGTAGAAGAGGGGAGTGAGGCTGTTGGAGTGTGTAACTTGCCTCACATTGTTCATTTATCAAGTGCTTGAGTCATGACTGAAACCCAGCTCTGCTGGCTCTTGGTCACTTGCTGTGTCTTTCATTGACATTTAAGTGTCACTGACTATCCACAGTACCTGCCGTGTCATGGGATTATATGAAATAAATGGTCTCCTCAAGACAAGGTACTTGAGGGGTGCCTCGGTGGCTCAGAGGGTTGAGCCTCTGCCTTCAGCTCAGGTCGTGATCTCAGAAGCCTGGGATCGAGCCCCACATCGGGCTCTCTGATCAGCAGGGAGTCTGTTTCCCCCCCTTTCTCTACTGCCATTCTGTCTACCTTTGATTTCTTTCTCTCTGTGTGTGTCAAATAAATAAATAATATCTTAAAAAAAAACAAGGTGCTTGGTACACAATCTAATGGGATCGTTATGGATTGTGTGTGTGTGTGTGTGTGTGTGTGTGTGTGTGTGTGTGTGTGTGTGTGTCTGGCTATGTAAGTGGAAAAATGGAAGCAAATAAACCAAATCTAAGTTATACAGGGATTTGGAGCAATTATAAAAGTGCTATATGAGGACCAGGGAAGTTAATCCCTGATTTATAGCATCAGTGTGATTGATTTGCTTGGTAAAAACTCTTAAGTGCCAAGGTGGAGAAGAACGAGTTACTCCTTTACTGCAGCTGATCCAGAGAAAGTTCCTGAAGGAGTTAGGAGACAGGGGAATCTAAGAAAATTGTCAAATACAAAATCAAGGGGCCTTGGCAGGTGGGAAAGAGGGCAGGGGGGTTGGTGAGGAATAGAGAGGAGAGTAGGGGACAAGGTTTGGAGGCAGGAATAGGACGGATTCTAGGGAGCTGGTATTCTATTCATGATCTGGAACCAGGATTCTGGTGTGATGATAAATTGTCCTTCTTTGCAAAGTAAAACCCCGATGTGGCTAAATTTAATTCAGTCAGAACCCCATGTAGCTGGCAACAGGGCTGTGTGCTTTCCAGGCTGATCCTTCCTCAACCCGGTTCCCCTGTGGAACAGGGGGAGAAAGCTGGACTGTGCTAACCTTGACCTTCTGTGTCTCTATCTGCAGCATCCTGGCCACCGCAGGAACCCACTTCAACACACACGTGGACCTGAGGACCCTCCGGGCTGTGCGCGTTCTGAGGCCCCTGAAGCTCGTGTCGGGGATACCTAGTGAGCACCTGCCTTTCTTTCTTCTCTGCTCTAGATTTACTCATCAGTAAATGAGTAAATCCCAAGGGATCTGGGGCCACAGGAATTTGGGATAAACAAGAAATGATTTCTCCAGTGGTAATAAAGAGTGGGGATGCAGCAATGTGGCATAACATTTTACTTTAAAACCTTAGCAACTTTTTTTCTCCAGATTTTAAAGATAGTGAAAGATCTCTGTAGAATAGATCTGTAGAAAGATCTCTGTAGAAAGCAAGGTTAAAAAAATGTTATGAAATGAAAAGGAAAAGTGCACATTATCCTATATTTGTATGCATTTTTCCTGTGCATTTTAATAGAAGTTGATCATACTGTCATTACTTTTGGATCCTGTCAGAGAAGCATTTGATTTTCCTGACATTAAATATTTTTCAAAAATATGATTTAAAAAGTTTGATATTACAGCCCATATCATAAGGCTGACTTATTTAGTCATTTCTACATTGCTGGATGTTAGATTATCTTCATTTTTTTTTCTAACTAGAAATTGTGCAGGGACATACACGTTTTACTTAATTCTTATTCAAATCCCTGATGATTTTCCTAGGGTAGAATCCTAGAAGTGCAATTTCTGGGTCAAAGTATGTGGTGCTTTATGAATAGTGATTGTACTAACTGTGATCCCACAACAATGGAGAAGAAGCCAGATCTCAGATAGAGTAGTAGGGGAGGTGAACTTTGTCCTTAGGACTTAGAGCCTAGCAGGACCAGCCTTAATTTCATTTAGGTAAGAAGCACATTCTAGTAAGTTTGTAAAAGATAAGCAGAAGACAACATGGATGAAACAGAGAAAGAAGTGAGGAGTCATTGCCTTCCCTTGTTCTGGTTGTCCCTTTGCAAATTGTCTTCATCATCTGAGGACCAGTGGTTCTTCTCCCTCAAAGACTTGTCCTCCTCCTCTTAGGGGAAGGTCAGGGAGCCTGCTGTATCCAACGGTGCTCAGGGAGGCCCCATTTGTCCTTCTCTTCCTTTCCTTCTAGGTCTGCAGATTGTGCTGAAGTCCATCATGAAGGCCATGGTGCCTCTTCTGCAGATTGGTCTTCTGCTGTTCTTTGCCATCCTGATGTTTGCTATCATTGGCTTGGAGTTCTACAGTGGGAAGTTGCACCGCGCATGTTTCACAAACAATTCAGGTAGGGTCATTGTTTCTTGCTTTCTACTTCTTCCCTTCCTGTCCTCTGTGGTCGCTGGAATAATTTCAGGTCATTGGGAGACTGGTTGGAAGACACTATTCTGTCCCAACCCAAATTAGAAACTTCTAAGTTAACAGCTTTTTGAGGCACAAGCAGCCTAAAGATCCCGGTTGGACATTGATATTACAAAGCAAATGACCTCTTAAGTTTGCAGTCAGAGGATTGCCTGCGGGAGGTCTCAGTTTCCCCCGTCTCATGGTAGGAGGTTCTCAGAATGCATGTCAAACCCCATACGTCTGAATACGCTTTGTACACTGTCCTCTTTGGCCCATAGTTCAGGGGGATCTAGGAGTCCAGAGTCAGATTTGGATCTCTCTAGATCTGAAGAAACATTTTCCTTCATGATCCTTGTCGTGATTCCTCCTCCTCTGCTGTGTCCCACAGAGAGTGTAGAAGAGCTGAGGGGGCTCTGAGCTTGGCTTGCCAGGTGGCTTGGGAGATTTGTGGTGTTCACAGACCCCAGATTCTTATCTCCTTGTATCTTATTTTTTCTTTTCAGGTTGAATAGAATAGCTGAGCAGGGAAGGGGATCAGGAGGAGATTGAAGAAATTCAATTTAGTATACTATTTGTGTTTTATTAAATAATCTTCAGAGGACACCTTCCACTTTGGAGTTTTATTTGATTGATTGATTGATTGTCTTATTCAAGGCCAGGAATTTAGGCCAGAAGAACAAAGAGTTGAGCCCTGCTATGAAGGGACTCTAGTTTATAATTGTCCCCAAGAAACTCGAGAAGATCTCAGGGTCTATACTACAGTCTGAAGCTAGAAACTCAGTAAGAGTCTGCCTCTACCTCAGAGTGTTCTGTGTGACCCCGACTGTCATTTCCTGTGGGACACAGGCAAGAATAGAGAATTTGACCTGCAGGAAGTGAGGGCTGTGTGGAGGAGAGGCTCCATGTTCAGAGGAGTTTGGGAAGCACTGGAATGAGCACGTGGTCTATGAGCTGTGAGGTGGAGAGACGCCAGAGGCAGGAGGGGGTCCGAGAGAAAGAAGGACACACCTTTCTGTGAAAAATAGCACTGAGTGTTTGTGGCTTCCTAGAGTCCTTTCCAGCTCATGCTAAACACCATGTTATTTATTCCCTGCCCTCCAAACATGTCTGCAGGTATTCTGGAAGGATTTGACCCCCCTCATCCATGTGGTGTGCAGGGCTGCCCAGCTGGTTATGAATGCCGGGACTGGATTGGCCCCAACGATGGGATCACCCAGTTTGATAACATCCTTTTTGCTGTGCTGACCGTCTTCCAGTGCATCACCATGGAAGGGTGGACCACCGTGTTGTACAATGTGAGTAGAGCTGACGGCAGCGGGGAGGGGCTGGGGCAACCTTCGGTCATCTCGCCTCTCGCTGAGTGAAAGCACACAGCTTCTTAGCAGAGTTAGGAAATTACATCCCATTGGATGGGTGAACAAAGCTAGTTAAGTGAGATCAACTTGATGGTGATAGGGTATGTTCTCGGCAGGTTCAGCACCATGGCGGGTTCAGTAAGGAGGCATAGACGCCTTGGCTGCTGGCTTCAAAGGGCTTACCATCGGGTGGGGAAGACACCGCAATCGTTCTCAGCCCCGGCTACAGATTAGAGTCAGCTAGTGACTTTAAACATCAACACCTCCTGGACTACACTCCAGGCAGATTAAGTAGGAATAGCTTGGGGTAAAGGCCTGTCACTGATTTTTTGTAAAGCTTCCTAGCTGATGCTGACATGCAGCTCTTGTCAAGAACCCCTGCATCCCGTGCACATAAGGAACGAGCTTGATTGTAGGTCTCACTAGGGGTGCTTGTTAAAATTCGGGTTCATAGGCCCCTTCTGGGCAAGTTTTGGTTTTGCGTAGCTTCAAAGTGTTCATGGGCTATATACTTTTTACAAGTGCTTCTGGTGGCTCATATGATCAGGCACGTTTGGAAGGTTCTGAGTTGGTACACAAGACAAGGCCGTCTGACTGCCTGTCAGGGATGTTCGGGGATTCTGGCATAGTGACACAAGTCAGGGTGACCCCTGAAGGATCTTCTGCCTCCCAGAGTCCTATTTTAACAACCTTTGGGAGGCATGGGCAGAGCCCAAGTTCTAAAATGACAGGGGGTCAAGGGAGGTGGGTGCTTTGATGCAAAGGGAACCCAAGTGGACAAAATGGTCTGGGTAGGTTGTCTTTGTACAGGTGCTTAGGAAAGTCTGTATTGTCCTGTACATCTTGGCAGCCCACCCTGAAGCAGATGCTTTGGAATGATTGTGCCTCTTATCTTTACTATCGCAGGCTGCCTTTACTCTAAGGTGCCCTCTGTTTCCTTTAAAGCTGGTTCTATCTGTAGAAAACTTAATGGGGGAGTGGCATGGGATAGCTTATACAAAGCACTCTTCAGAAGGAGCTCTGGATATAAGCTACACTGGAGGGAAGGGAAATGCTGTCTCAGGAGAGACTCAACCAGACAGGAATGCCCAGAGAGCCAGCATTTGTATCAGGCCTGAACAAGGAGGTGTTTGGTAATGTCATTACTAACCGGGATCCATTTCCATATGGGTGAGCAAGTCAGGCTGACCTTTGTGGAAAAGATCCACAGGCTGTTAATGCTAAATCTCTACAAAGCATTTAAGAAGTCCCAAGGACCAGTTTCTTTGTCCCAAGCCCAAGGGTTACTTGTGACCTAGAAACACCTTGAGGACATTCTGAGATTCTCACTGACTGTGGGGGATAGAGGAGGGAGGGGTGGGAGGCAAGACTGAGGACTATGGCTGCTCCTTATTTGAAATGTCTTGAGGCCATGTCACTCAGATTAGCCAGGCGTCTTTGGAAATTTCTACACCGGCTCCACTGTGGCTCGTGTCGTTTATGGGGCTTCGGGAGTGATATATTTCAATTATATGTGTAGACTCACCTAAGTGATGTGATAAATGTATTGAAAGTCTGAAAGGAGAAGTGTTGCATTGGAACCTACAGGCGTGATCTGTTGGTCTCCCTGAGCCAGGACTCTGATGGTGCTGAGACAAGTAGGAATGTAGCTAAAGAGTCACCCAGCAGTTGCAGGAGTTCCTTTGTTCATTCATTCATTCAACAAATATTAAGTGAACATCTACTATATGCCAAGCACTTTCTAGATACTAGGGAAATATGGAGGGAAAAAGTTGCTTGCTCTCACAGTGCTCTTCTTAAATTCCCATTTCTCTCCAGTTGTCTATCTGACATAGGTTTAGAGGTCACACAGAGATAGTGATCTTGCCTTTTTCTCTACTTTTGCGCCAGTGAGGAAGCAGGGAGGAAGAGAGGTCAAGCTGCTGATCCTCTGAAACCTTTCATTGTGTGTGCTCCCAACGCCGCAGATTCCTACTCTCTCTGACTTGTAGTCTGCTGCTATTGAACTTTAGCTGATTGAAGGCCTCCTGCTATGCTCGTGGTTGAATCCACGGTTGAGGGAATGAGTTGAGCTGTAGGGCTGGTTTCTAAAACCAGCTGGCTGCTCTTGGGGAAGAACCGACTTCTGTCCACATTGAAATGATTTCACTTTCCACACCACTGGATCTCAGAGCGGGGAGCCAGGAGTCCACAGGTGGACGTGATAGTTAGATACACCTTGATTCAGGAGAAGTTGATGAAAAGAACACTCATTTTTCAGCCAGTGGAACAAGGACCAAGTGTGGCACCCTTAGAGGGAAAAACCAGCAAAGGCTGGACTGCATCCAGTCAAGCAGGAAACTGAGGCATGAAGTCTGACCCAGGTGATCTCTGTTCAGTAGGCTGGATACACAGTTTGGAGTTAGTGTTGTCTGCTTCTGGAAATCGGTTCAGAGAAGCTGATTCTTCGTACTGTTGGGGTTAGGGCTTGCAATGTGTGGTGGGGTTCCTTCACATATGCTTTCAAGATAGCTAAATTTAGCCATCAGCTTGGAAAGGAAGAGGGCGTCAGGGAGAGAGGAAAATAATTTAAATAGTACAGATTAATTCATTTATCATTCCTTTCCCTGTTACTCTACCCACTGAAAGTGTGAGAAGAGAGATGCCTAAGAAAGGTGATGGCTGAAAGATTGAGACTTCTCATAGCCCGTTCAACAATTCCTGAGTATTTTTCGTCTTTTTCTTTTAATTCAGGACTTGGTAATGACACAGTTTTATGTATATATTAGAATTGGTTGCACACCATGCAATTAACCACGAACAGCTAGTAAGTTCAGTATTACAAATTCAGGTACGCATACAGACGTTTTTGCATGGAGAATCTCTCTCACTCTGCCATTATCACCCCCATCCCAATGAGATGCAGAATAACTGTTGGTTTCCCTTCCTACCCTGGGAAGGCTCACTTCACCTGGCTGCTGTATTTCCTCACCCAGGCCACAAAGGGTGGTGGGGAGGGCAGGGGCAGCTTGCACTTCCCAGTCCAGTGCTTCTTCTATTCATTGGTGGCAACAAGCATGTAGGATATCCTGGCGCCGGTTGTGTTCAAACCAGGAGGAGAACCTTCTGGTTTACGCAGTACACAGAAACTCTCTCAAGCATGTGAGCTTGGTTTTAACCTCTCTGTATACAATTTAAACGCTTCCTTCCTGTTTGTACCCTTTTCTGCTACACAGGCTCTCCCTGCATGCCTCCATTCACTTTGTTTGCTCTGCTATGGGTTACTTTTTCTTTTTCTTTTTCTTTTTTTTAAATTTAAACTCAATTATCCCCCATACGGTACATCATTAGTTTCAGGTGTAGAGTTCAACAATTCATCAGCTGCATGTAACAGGCTCTGGATTACTTTTAACTTCATTTGCATGTGGCTTTTCTTATTAGAATGCATTGTTGTAAGGGGCAGGGAGGGCTCTCCTTGTGGGGGTGACCTGCAGTCAGGCTTGCTCAATTTCGACTCTACCCAAATTTCAATTCTGCTTGGTCAAACTCCAACTGTATTCTTGGCTTCCCTCCCTCTTGTGGTAGAAAGAATGCAAAGCAGTCTACAGTTCTGCTGGCGGCTTCTTCCTGTTGTGACTGTCTCTCCGAAGGTCTCCTCAACTTGCAAACCCTCCCCTATTCTTGCTAGTTTAATTCATGTTATTTCTCCTGTATCAATTCTTCGGTACAGTACATCTTGCCTGTGGTCAAGATGCTTCACTACGCGATGTTATTGTGGCGCTCGTGTTAACTTCCAGCCCTGGTCACCCGGACTGCGTCTGGCTCTGAGGACTGGCTCCCTCCTTTTTCTGGTCTGTCTTGTTTCCCTGTTGTTAGCCTGGTCTGGTGCATCTGCTCTCTGTTACCAGGACTCACACGCAGATTACAGAAGAGTCTGCAGTCTCTGTCCTCAGTTACTCCAACCTCTGCTCTTAAAGTCTGTCGCTTTTCATCTGTATTTCTGAGGCTTGAGCCATTTCTCTTCCCACTTGGTATTGATAAAGGCAGGCAGGTGCACAAATTTCTCAGAGGGGTGCCCTTTCTCCTGGTACGCCAGCCGGGTCTGTTCTCAGTGGCAAGGATGCTCTGCTGCTGTGGAGGAAGAGATGTCTACAGACTTCACTGTCTTTTTCTATGAGGCGACTTGTAGTCTGGATGCTTTCTGAGTCTTCCTCACTTCTCCGTTCTTTGGTCTGTGACAGCGCCTATGGCTCTGTTTTTCAGTTGCCTTCCCTCAGAAGCATATAGTCAATATTTGTGAAATGGCTGACAGTCGTTCACTTTTTGCTTTAAGATGTTGCTCAAGTGTGTTATGCCCAATGGTCAAAAATAAAATTCAGCTGAGTAAATTTGAAGATCAAGTTGGCTTTTTCAGTGATTCATAAATTGGGCCGTATCCCACGTAGCTAAAGAAAGGTGCTCCCAGGAGCTGTACAAAATGGAAGTTTCTAACAGAGAGTGGATTGTTTCAGGTAAGGTCTTCTTCCTCTGGGGGAAAGGCAGGGCTCTTTTGGGCACATTACTTCACTAGTGCTGATCAGTAACTCCACATGTACAGGTTAAAGGTTACCTTCCTGGGAGACGCTGAAACTACAAGGAGATGTTGAATCTTGTTTCCTGATGTGGGATCAGTGCATATGACTTATCTGAGGCCTGTTCTTGCCTTTTTTTTTTCCTTTTTTCTCTTCTTTTCTTTTTTTTTTCCTCCTCTTTCTCCTCTAGTCCTTCTCTCCCTCCTCCTTCTCCTCCTCCTCCTCCTTTAACAATTCCCCCTTTTTGATCAGAATCCCAGCTTAACTGGAAGATGTGATCAAAATTTAAGGCATTAGTGTCTCTTGCAGCTACTACTCTGAAGTTCTTAGAGCTTTTACTGATCCTCTGTGTGATACTCACAGGCCGTGATAAGAGTGTTTTTTGTTTGTTTGTTCATTTGTTGGTTTGTTTCTGAATTTCTGTGGTAGCCACAGGTCAAAACTTCAAGTCCACGATTTTTTATGTCAGTCATTTTCTTCATTCCTTTTCTGGCATACCAGTCTTGGGGAGGTTATTTACGTGGTAGTTAGGGGCTAGGAGCATACATTTAATGCTTGTGAGAGAATACAGTGTGCCAGGGAGACTACTACTATTAGTAGTAGTAGTATGATAACTCCCAGTATCTAGAGTGTACTTCAGAGCCTTGGTCCCCAAGACCCAAATCAATCAGTCAAAATCCAATAAATCAGACCCTGTTGAAGGAGTCTCTTTCTTTCTTTTCTTTTCTTTTTTTTTTTTTTTAAAGATTGTATTTATTTGACAGAGAAACACAGCCAGAGAGGGAACACAAGCAGGGGGAGTGAGAGAGGGAGAAGCAGGCTTGCCGCCGATCAGGCAGCCTGATGTGGGACTCGATCCTGGGTCTCCGGGATCATGACCTGAGCCAGAGGCAGTTGCTTAACCAACTGAGCCACTCAGGCGCCCCGATGGAGTCACTTTCTTAAGCTAATTCAGCGACCTTATGTAGCTGAGCTTTAACTTTTTTGGAAGTGTTGATCCACCTACCGCAGGTGGTGCTGGCCACAGCACAGGCACCTTCTTGCTCAGCTAAGACAGTCGAAGGCTGTCCTTTTATCAAGAAGTTTGGTCAGAGAGTCTCGGGGACATTTGTTGGGCAGCTGTTGTTTCATCAGCAGATTTCGCAATACTTTCAAGAGTTAAGGAGAGTTTCTTGACCAGAGCCTCATTTGTATTCACCCCTAATCAAGGAAGGAGAAACCTGACAAAGGAAGCAAATTCTGACTTGTGAAACACTTTCTGGTAGGTCTTTTCTAACCCAGTGTTGTATTCAGGAGAATTGACCAATGAAGTAGCACAGTCCATTTGTGAAAAGGTGGGGGTGCAGTTAGCCTAGGAAGCGTTCCTCAGTTATATGCCAGCCATTTAGGGATTCAGAGGCCCAGGAATGATAACCACTACAAACAAGGATGAATTCTTTTGGGGCACAAACCACTCCCACTACGAAGGCACTGTTAATGGACAGATCAGAGTTTTTGATGACAAATCTAGCAGTCTGAAAGGTCTTAGGAGATACAATGGCCTAGGAGCTATAGATGATGGCATTATCTTTCCAGACCAATGCCAGAGCAAAGAAAAGAAAGAAAAGAAAAGAGTTTTATGCTCAAAATATGAAGTATTGATCTACCATCGTGGGTGGAAGCAGTGTACTTTGATATCAGCTGCTTTTCTTCCTCAACAGTTTGATTTTGAGGTCTCCAGCTGGTGAACAGGACCATATGTTGGGAGGAACCTTCTTTTTCTGTGAGGTATAGATTCAAAGTTCATATCTCTGAAGTTTGGCTGAGTGGTGAGGAAGACCTGGTAAAATGCCTTCCAAGGACATTCAAAGACAGTTTCTGTTCTTAGTGATTCTGAATCAGAAAGGGACTAATTGGAAACGTTAGTTTGGAGGGTTGTAACCAGATATTTGAGGGAACTGGAACAATTCAGGATCCAGTCCAGTTTAGGGGTATAGAACAAAACCTCAAAGACAATTAACAGGACTAGAATCTAATACCTACAGAGATACAAACATAATTTTTCTCTCTATAATCACTCCCATTCTTTTAACCAAATATAATCA
>PITA01025624.1:0-23985 GCA_004023965.1 Spilogale gracilis
CCTTCCCTCCATTCCCCTCCCTATTCCTCTCTTTCTTTCAACACTACTCATACTTTAATCACAAAATGGAATGATGTCAGAGCCATGGCTAACATCAGGGCCACACATGTGCTTGGCATTAATATCACATCTTATTCTCATAGCAAACCTGTCATCCAGTAAACAGATTGAGATTGAGCACTAATTATACGCCATACTACAAGGTATGCCTTGCACTTATTTTTGTTGAATGAAGACACCGAGGCTCAGGGAAATTAAGAAACCAATTTAAATTTCACAGCTAGGGAAGGGCATTGCTTGGATTTGACTTGAGGTCTGACTTTAGAGGTTAAACTACTGCCATCATTGTATTGTTCATATTTGGAAGGGTGGAAGCAGGACAAGATAGAATTTACACATGTATTTACCTAACATTTGTTGGTGTGCTGTCTCTCCCTAACCATCATGTGCTATTTAAACCAGGTATCACCTGGAATTAGGTCAGCATTCAGAAATCAGTAATTAGCTCAGACTCCAGTTATGTTACAGCCTTTGAAAGTCTGAAGCTTTCCCCACAATTTCTAATTCCCAGTTCTCATGCTCTTATGGTCCCCCTCCTGGATGTCTGGAGGCCACCTTGATCTGCCATGTCAGTCCAAGTGTAGAGCTCTGTTTTTCCCAGTTCCTGCAGCACATGCCTTCACCAAGCAATTTATGACATTACTAAGGATCCTCATGCGACACCCAAGGTCTTCCACCCTTCTCCCCCTCTCAGCCTTGTCCCTAATTACAGTGCCCTCTCCAAATTCTTATTCTGTTCTGGAGAATACCTTTCTGTTCTTTTTGAAGCCTTGATGTTCCAGGCACCTGACAACTCTGGGAATCATCTCTCTCCCCAAACGGGAGTTCCACTGTGTGCCTTCCCCGTCTCTATCTCATTACAGGCAAAAATAGATCCTCTTGGGAAAACAGCAAAAGTTGGAATTAGTCCCATCACTGTGACAGCCCCCATTTAGCTGGATTTTGATTTGAATTTCACTGAATTTTCAACATCAACAGTTTTGTTCAACTAACCTTACATGGTGAGAACTGAAAACATCTAATATAAGAAAGAGCTACTCTTCTTAGATTAGAAATAAAATACTTTACATAACTAAGAAAAAGCCTGTATTTAGAATTTTACTTCCTACCTCTTTCCAAAAATGTGATTTATAAAAATTACAGAATAAATCTGAATATAAGCTTTTTCTGTCTTTTTTTTCAGACTGCGTTCCCTATTAGCTACTTAGGGTGAATTTTAGGAGTTTGAGAGCTTAGTTTGTTTATGAGTCTAGAATTTAGCTACTGCTATAAGTTTAAAGAGTCTGAAGCATTTGCTTCTACAAAACTGTATTAGATATGGTTGAGGAACTGCTTTCTACTTCTGGATAAGCCCAGACTACTGTCTTGTCTTGTATGATTGGCGACTAAAACTTTAATCTTTGTCAGAATTATTCTTAATGGGAGAAATCTAAAAACCAGTTGACTAAAAACACTTTTTTAAATAAAGATTTTGTTTATTTATATGACAGAGAGAAACACAGGGAGAGAAGGAACACAAGCAGGGGGAGGAGGAGAGGGAGGAGCAGGCTTCCCACTGAGCTGAGAGCCCTGCCCAATGCAGGGCTCCAATCCTGGACCCCAGGATCATGACCTAAGCTGAAGGCAGATGCTTAACGACTGAGCCATCCAGGTGCCCTGACTAAAAACACTTTAATTTCTCACTCATTTCAAATATAATATTCATTGGTTCATTTTTAATTTAGGAAGGAATTTTCCTAGTAATTTGGCAGAACTTAGTTCCTTTAAATAAAACCTTACCAAAGATACTGGCCCTAAGGATTTTTTCAGGAATTCATTTTTTTTTATATTTCATAATTATAGTGGTACTATTTTTTACTTAATAAAATTATTTTCTTTGTTAAAGCATTGTACTGGGCCATGTTTCAAATATGTAAGCAGTAATAAAAGGGAGTGAGTGAAAGATGGGGTAGGTTTCACAAGTGAGATGCATTTGAAAGGGGGATGTTTCAAGATTCCACATTGGAACATCAGTGTTAAAGTGCTCTTACTGTTAGTGAGGTCTTAATACTAAGATTGAAAAATAACATTTTACCATTGTGTGACCTTGACCATGTTCTTTAACCTCTCTTAAACCTCTTATTCCGTACGTGTTAAATAGGAATTATATTTGCCTTGCCTACCTCTAAAGGTTGTAAGGATCAGACAAAAAACAGTAAATGTGAAAGTACTTTGTATTGTACAGGAACTACAGACATTAGTGATTCTCTTTGTGGAGCACAAAAGTAGGCAAGATGGAGAAGAAGGAAGGTTCTTAAATTCATTCCCTCAGTGTGTTTGAAAATGGATAGTCTTCAAATCCTAAATGGTTGAAAGATGCAGGGAGGGTACCCAGTCTGGGGCACAGCGATGACAGGGCTGTTTCACTGGCCCCAGTGAATGCCAGTTCCAATCATTTCAGTAATACTGAGTGTTTACAGGGGCTGGTCACATAGTGGTCACTAGGGATACACACAATGACAAGATACAGATCTTGCCCTCCAGCAGTTTCCAATCCAGCTGTGGACAACAGCATGCCTCCTTATTAGCAGGGGTGAGCTGGAAGAAGGCTGGGCAGCATGTGACTGGAGCAGAAAAGAGCTAGTTATTGTGACTGGTCTGGTATTTTTTTTCCCCATCATTAAATAGGGTAATTTAAGCTACACTTGTCGTGAAGCATAGCATAGCATACGGTATAGACTTCTGGAGACTTCATGTTGTACAGCTGAAACTAATGTAACATTGTGTGTAAATTGTGCCTAAACAAAATAATAAAGAATAATTCACCATATTTTTAGCTGTCTAACTCAGAAAAGAAAAAAAATTAGGGTGTTTAAAAAAGGTGATTACAAACAAAATTCTATAATCATATTTTTTCTTTAAACACTTTTTTAAAATTTGAGTATCCACTATCAAACTTTTTTTTTTTTTAGACTTTATTCATTTGTCAGAGAGACAGAGAGAGCACAGGCCAGGGGAGTGGCACGCAGAGGGAGAAATAGGCTCTTCACTGAACAAGAAGCCCAAGGCAGGACTCGATCCCAGGTTCCTGGGATCATGACCTAAGCCAAAGGCAGCCACTTAACTGACTGAGCCAACCAAGTGCCCCTCAAATATTTTCTTTATCCAGTATCTTAATGTCTTCCTTATTGATTCATTTGTTAACGAACCTTTAGGTAGCTTCCATATCTTGGCTATTGTAAATAATACTGCAGTAGACATAGGGGTGCATGTATCTATTCAAATTAGTGTTTTCATTTTCTTTGGGTAGATAGATATCCAGTAGTGGAATTAGTGAACCATACGGTAATTCACTTTTTATTTTTTTGAGGAACCTCCAATCTGTTTTCCCCAGCAGCTGTACCAGTTTGCATTCCCACTAATGGTGCATGAGGGTTCTCTTTTCTCCACATGCACACTATCATATCACTTATTTTCTTCTTGAGTTTAGCCATTCTGACAGGTGTCAGGTGATATCTCATTGTGGTTTTGATTTGTGCTTGCTTGGTCAACACATACACTAAAACTGGAATGATACAGAGATTAGCATGGTCCCTGAATATAGAGTATTACCCCCCTTTTTTTTAATAGATGAGGAGTGACAGGACTGGTGTCTTCTTTATAGTTTTGTCATGTTTCATGTTTCTTATATGCTCTTTTTAGGTTTCAATAACACTGTCACTATGAGGTTCTACTCTAGTGCTAGTGTTCTTGTTGGACAGTAAATATTCAGGTATTACTTTTAACCTCATCTTTTGTATTCAAAAGTTAAATTGCTAGTGAGCATTATCTTTGACAGTTTTTAAGGGAAAGGAGTGGATAGCATGCTGTTCATATTAATGAGGACCCAATGAAAAGATTTCTCCCAATTAATGGTAATCATTTCTGACCCTAAAATGCCTTAAGGATTTCTTCTCAACTTACTTCTTTCTTAGACAAATAATGAGATAAGCAGTTCACTTTGATGGTATACAGCAACAGGAAGGGGAGACATTCCAGAAGATGCCAAGTAAAGTAAGGACGCTAATTTAGGATTAAAAACTACAGAAAATCCGGGAGGCGGGGTGGGGAGTAATCTGGAATTAAAGCAAACTCTGTCCTGTATCTAACTACTGTTCTACCCCAGTAGAATTGCTACTTTGGTGCCTACTTTAACCTAAATATTTAGAGAAAATATGGGAAAGTTTGTGAGAAGATGAAGTCTGGTGTAAACATGCTGGTCTTAATTGTTTGTATTTATGGTATAAATCCCACAGAGGCCCCAGTGTGGCCCAAATGCTCACTGTTATCAGAAAGTCACACGATTTACTGAACTGCTTGGGAGATGGTAGCCACGCGCACGTTTAAAATTCAAAACAGGGACGCCTGGGTGGCTCAGTTGGTTAAGCCACTGCCTTCGGCTCAGGTCATGATCCCGGAGACCCGGGATCGAGTCCCATATCGGGCTCCCTGCTCGGCAGGAAGCCTGCTTCTCCCTCTCTCACTCCCCCTGCTTGTGTTCCCTCTCTGGCTGTGTTTCTCTCTGTCAAATAAATAAAATCTTTAAAAAAAATAAAAAATAAAAAATAAAAAATAAAAAAAAAATAAAATTCAAAACAAAAAGTGTTTAAATACCCAAGTGAGTACACATGGATTCTCTTGGCTAAGCCTGGACCCATGTTTTAAAGACATTGAGCATCTGGAATTTTTATTTGCATTTGTGAAGCCCGTTTGCTTGGATAGACAGTCTGTTGTTATTACTGGCCGTAGGCAATGAGAAAGGGCAGGGTCAGGAAGGACAAATAATTTACAGTATAGAACTTTCAATAATCATGTGTTGATGTCAGGAAGAGTTGAGCCATTTCTGGTAAGAAAGAAGCATTCCTTTTAAATGCCAGTGAATGTACCTCTGGGATCTACTCCTGAAAAGTCACAGAGGATTTCACAGGCTGTGGGTCACAAGATGCATTGGAGTAATCAATTCTGAAGCGAAACCAGAGAGGAGAAGTGCTAGAAGAGGTGACAGAATTCAGCCCTAGGAAGGGAACACAGCGTTCTCTCTGATTGATGTTCTTGCCCCAGCTTGAGATTTGGCAGTGGCCACTTCCCTCACCACTCCCTTACCATGAATCCACACTTAGCAACTGACAACTGTGTAAAACACAATTCTAGGTTAGAGTCTCAGAACAGGCTGACTCTTCATAGCACTGATTTTGATGCTCAAAGAGATAGGATAACATTTTTTCCTAAACAGATTTAGGATTTTTATGCAGTCAGTGCGTACGACTGGAGCAATGGAAAGTTGCCCAAGTCTATGAAGTTGGGTAAGAATTTATTTTGGTGAAGGTACATACAATCTGAAGATCTGTCTGTAAGCCTTTAGGTATAGATATTAAAAGTGAGTTGAATTTGGTAGTTGGCTGCTTGAGGGTTCCAAATTGGTCAGTTAGTGTTAGGATGCCTTCAGTTTTAAATCCAGCCTTAATAGTTGTATATATTTACAGTATCATTTTACAAAGAATGAGTAACAAGTTTTTCTTTTTCTGAAGGCAGTTTAGCCAAGTTATTAGATATTTAGGGACTGGGCTTCTTATCTAACTCTTCCTTATAAGAGTTTGGAGTAAATCACTTTTTATCATATTTCTTTTACTCAATTTATAAAATAGGTACACTAATTCTGACCTCCCTGTTTCTGAAGGTGTCATGCATGTACCACTCTTCATAATAAAGCCTTAAACTAACAGAAGTAATGGTATTTTAAGACTTTATCATCCCAAGGTATCTGTATTGTGTATGAGTATCTGTTATGTGTATGAGTAGTGGTATCGATATTGCATAGAATAATAGCAGAGTCATGTAAATGAATGTTATATTATTTAACCTTTATTATTCATAGTTAATAAATATTCATATTCGTGTTTTATAAAAAGTCCATAAGTATATTGAACATCGAAATCAGACGCAAAGGTTCATACTTGTGTATTTTCAGACTCCATCCTCAGGTCATAGCTTAAAAATTGTAGTGCTGGGGTGCCTGGGTGGCTCAGTTGGTTAACCAACTGCCTTCGGCTCAGGTCATGATCCTGGAGTCCGGGGATCGAGCCCCACATTGGGCTGCCTGCTTGGCGGGAGGCCTGCTTCTTCCTCTCTCGCTCCCCCTGCTTGTGTTCCCTCTCTCGCTGTGTTTCTCTCTGTCAAATAAATAAAATCTTTAAAAAAAAAATTGTAGTGCTAAGCTCTTGTAGGAATGGAACAGGTTAGTACCCAAAGCTACTACCATTTTGGCTTGATTTTTGCAAAACTTACACATCACCTGCTCAGAAACTAAACCCTAGTTACTCTTTAAGATAAGCCATGATGACAGGATGGCTATAAAAGTAGCATCTAGATACAGAGAAGTAGAAGATAGAAAAATACAAAGACGAACAGGTTCTTCTAGATACAAAGAAGAAGAACTGTTCAGGCTGGGTAAACAATAGCTCTTTTCTCTTTGAAAGGAAAGGAAGATAGAGGCAAGTAATGGATTTCCATACCTTATTACTTTCTTTTGGGAAAGTGATTCCATTTACTGCAAATTAAGGAGAAATTTACATACAAGTAGGGAGGCGGATCACAAAGGAATAGACAGGGGATCAGGCAGATCTCCAGCATTAGGCAAGACCTAAAGATAGTAATACAGCCTATAATTCCATAGATGGGTAGATAGGAGCCATAATAATAACAGCTAATTTTTATGGAGTGCTCATTATTTATTAGTCAAATCGACAGGTAATTCATGTGTGAGACAGGTGCTGTCTTTATCTCTGTTTAAGAAATGAAGAAATCAAGATATACAGAGAGTAAGAATCTTATTACTCAAGGTCATACATAGCTGGGCTAGCTTTCACACCTGGGGAATCTGATGGCCAAAACCACTCTCTCAACCCGGCTGCCATACTGCCTCCCATGAATGTGGAAAGTAGATTCCTAATCCATCAAATTTATTAACAGGTAAAGGGATGGTGTGGATCTGGTGGAATATGGCTCTAACCTCTGTTAACAAGCTTCTCAGTTACTTAGAAAGTGGCTCAAATACCAAGATAATTCTTAAAAGCAAAAAAACAAAACAAAGGTCCTGTCCAACAGGCACTGTGTATTGTAGGAGTCTCCCATGAAGTATTAAGAACCCATTACAAGGAGACTGAGACTTCACAGTAAGACACCCAACCACAGGAAACTGGAGTACAGGCAGGGAACCCAGTCACAGGGGACTGGAGTAAAATCAGAGCAAAGTCAGAGGAACAATAATTCAGGGTAGAGGCAGGAAGATCTTGACAAACGATTTCTTATCATATCTCACCTGCTGAGAACTGGAGTTGGCCCCAGAATTGGATGCATCACTGTAGGTCAGGTTAATTTCATAGATGCAGCTCAGAGGGAAAGAGAAGGAAGGACACCAGCTGGCTAAGCCATGAGAACCTAACCAGAGTGGGTCAGAGTTCCAGGGGAGAAGCTAGAATCCACTCATTTCACTAACATCATTTCTTCCCCACGGCAGCCCCTGCTTCTGGGGGAGATGGTGAGAGATCATGTGGCCATGCCAGGAGATATGCCAAACCTAGAATACAGTGATGAACTTTAATAGCATAATCACAGACTTAAATAGCATCCTTTCACATATATCTGAGGGCCCAGTCTAAGTTCTATTCTCTTACTGTTTTTTTTTTTTAAACAAACATAGTACATTATGTAATATATTGACTGTGGAGTATGCTAAGACATTTGGGAGATTATTAGAACAAGTAGATATGAAATTGTTCTTTAATAATTCATGTCACTTGTTTATTCTGACTTATAATAACTTTAGGAGAAGAGACAGGATTTGTATCCTTAAAAGATTGAGTAAACATTCAACATAGCAGTACTTAGGAGAGTCATTTAAATGGTTTACATTTCCTATTCCCATCCTCTATTCTGTGGAAGAAAAAAGCAATTTTTATTTTTTCTTTCATGTGGTATTTATCCACTGCTTCTGTGTTTTATGTTAGAACAGCTCTGAAGACTGTACGATTATCTATTCTTTCTGAAACTCATGATTTCCTAGATCTAGTTGTAAGGACTGTTAAAAATCTTCCAAAAATGTTTTCAAGAACCCAGGTTATCTTCATTTGTGTTAGGAAGCTGTTTTCTAGATGATTCCCATAATATGGGGTCGTTTCTGTTAAAAAATCTTTCTCTTGATCTGTGCATTTGTCATGATCCGTTGAATAAATAGCTTTGTTACTAGGAACCAAGTCTGAGATGTCCAGAAGAAGAAATGTTAAAATACAGGATGCATCCAGGAATTAGAGTGACTTTTTGTGATGTCTGTTCTGTAAGTTGTTATACTTCATGTACCTCTTAGAATCTTGCTGCCTGGCGTGCCTGGGTGGCTCAGTTGGTTAAGCGACTGCCTTCGGCTCAGGTCAAGATCCTGGAGACCCGGGACAAGTCCCATATTGGGCTCCCTGCTCGGTAGGAAGCCTGCTTCTCCCTCTCTCACTCCCCCTGCTTGTGTTCCCTCTCTGGCTGTGTTTCCCTCTGTCAAATAAATAAAATCTTAAAAAAAAGAAAAAAAGAAAAAAAAGAATCTCGTTCCCCTTAGGGAGCCAGCTGGAGAGAGAGCATAAGCATGGGCTTGAGTTGGGACCTGGAACCTGTGGTGAAAGCAGGTATCACCATTTATTTACCCAGCTACTAAGTCAGTTAACTTCTCTGAATTTGTTTCTGGATTGGTCTGTTAGTAATAGTACCTATCTTGTGCGGTCCTTATGAAAAAACAAATGTATGTAAAGTTGCAAATGTAGATTTCCAGTAAAAACAGTTACCGCTCATTTGCACCTGAAATTTAAGACTACTGAGTCAAATTATTTCATGTTGTAAGAAAATATATTTTTTTTATTTTTTTAAAGATTTTATTTATTTATTTGATAGAGAACTCACAAGTAAGCAGAAAGGCAGGCAGAGAAAGAGGGGGAAGCAGGCTCCCCACTGAGCAGAGAGCCCAGTGTGGGGCTTGATTCCAGCACCCTGAGATCATGACCTGAGCCGAAGGCAGAGGCTAAATCCTCTGAGCCACCCAGGCGCCCCGTAAGAAAATATTCTTGACATAAACGACTGTTTGCTGCTTCCCTGGCACTCTGCACAGCCTTCTGTGCCATTAGCTGTCTGAGTTCATGGGGATGGCCTAGGGCACATCCGGCCCTGTGCTAAGTGATTTCCATATATCACCTCATTTAATCAGAAGAGCCATTCTTTGAAGGAAAGTGTTAGTTTCTGACTGTGTACTACAACTTTGAAGTGTGTGTATTTTCTTTTAGGGCATATATTCCTTTGGGATAACTGCCTTAGTCTTTCTATTGATTTGAACTAATTTTGGTACTTTATGTAGCCAGACTGTATCAGGAGGCTTTTAGATGCAAGTAATTGAAAAAAGAAGAACCAATCTGGCTCAAAAAAATAGCGCACGCACTCTCTCTCTCTCTCTCTCTCTCTCTCTCTCTGTCTCTCTCTCTCTTTGAATAATTTGTGACTGGGCTCTATTTCTCCACGATTCTTTTCACCGCATCTTCCTCCATGGCTCCCTTATTGTACTAGAAATTGTTGTAGCAGCTCCTAACAGGACATCTTTATACTATACTCTGCTTTGGAATGAGAGCTCCTCTTCTCCCAGACAGAAACTCTTGTCTTCCTTTGACGGGACCAATTTAGATCTTGTGCTGCCTTTGACACACTCACTGAGAGTAGGGGCTTGGAGTGCAATGACTAGTTTATCCCTGTCCTTCCTTGGATTTATCACTGGACATGAGGAATCTGTTCAGCTGCTTAGCTCAGACCTACGCTTGAGGCTGTGGTCAGTGTCAATCAAATCAGGGAGGGGCATAATGGAGCAAGAGGTAAAGTGATACTGGGAAGACATCTTTGTCTTGTTCCCAGTCTCACATGGAAAGCTTCTGACACTTTAATTTGAACTATGATGTTTTGCTATAGGAGTTTTTTTTTTTTAAGATATTCTTTATCAGTTTAAGGAAAATACTTTCATTGTTAATTAAGAGTTGTTTTTTTAAATCATGAATGGAAGTTGACTTTTATCAGATGTGTCTTCATTTCTGTTCAGATGATCATGTGGATTCTTTATTCTCTTAATGTGATACATTACTGACAGATTTTTTAAATTGGCCAACTGATTTTATTTTAAAACATTTTAACAACATCCAATACTCATCACAAGTGCCCTCCTTTATGGTCACGACCCATTTAAACCCCACCCCTCTCCACATCCCCTCCAGATGCCCTTCATTTGTTCTCTCTAGTTAGGAGTCTGTTTTGTGGTTTGCCTCTTTCTTCCCCTGCCTCCATGTTCATCTGTTTCATTTCTTAAATTCCCACATGAGTGAAACCATATCATATGTGTCTTTCTCTGACTGACTGACTTCATTAGCATAATATAGTTTAGCTCCATCCATATCACTGCAAATGGCAAGGTTTCATTTTTATGGCTGAGTAATATTCCATTGTATAAATACACCACAACTTCTTTGTCCTTTTTTTTTGTTTTTTTAAGATTTTATTTATTTGACAGAGAAAGTGAGAGGAGGGAGAGAGGGAGGGAACAACCAGGGATATCAGCAGAGGGAGAGGGAGAAGCAGCCTCTCACTGAGTAGAGAGCCTGATGTGGGGCTCGACATGAGGACCCTGGGATCATGACCTTCACCAAAGGCAGATATGCTTAACCAACTCAGCCACCCAGGTACCCTCTTTATCATTTTTAAAAACAACTTTAATGAAATAAAATAGCATAAAATAAACTTCACATATTTGTATTCTTTAGTGGGGTCATTTTTCATATATGTGTATACTTATGAAACTATCACTGAAATCAGATAATGAACATATTTATCACTTCCCTCAAAAAGTATCCTCATGCCCCTCATAATCCATTTTTAGTCCCTTTCCTGGAGATGCCCCTTCACAGAGACTCCTGCCATTGATCTGTTGCTATCATCATAGATGACCATCTGCTGTCACTATACATGAGCTGCATTACTGACTGAATTTTCAAATGTTAAACTAACCTTCCATTTCTGAAATGAACCCAACTGAATCATTGTATATAAGCTGTCTTTCTTATATAGTTCCATGTTCATTTAATCTAATATTCAGCTTAGAGGCAAAAATCCTATATTTATAACTGCAATTGGACTATAATTTTTCTTTATATGCCTTTTTTACTTCTGATATTATACATATTTTCTTTATACTAATTCTCATTAGTATAAAGAAAACTTATTAGTATAAAGGAAACTTTAGTATTAAGGTTATGCTGACTGCCTAAAATGAGCCAAAGGGTGTTTTCTATTCTCCTCTATTCACTGGAAGAACTTGTATAAAAGAGATGTTATTTTTTCTTTAAACATTTGGTTTGAACAAACCAGATAAACCAACTGGACCTAGAGTTTTCTTTGTGGAAAAGCTTTAAAATACTGATTCATTTTAAAAATAGATACAGTTCATAATGACATGGATGGAGCTAGAGAGTATAATGCTAAGTGAAATAAGTCAGTCACAGAAAGAAAAATACTGTATGATTTCACTCATGTGGAATACAAGAAACAAAACAAACAGCTAAGGGGAAAAAGACAAATCAATAAACAAATTCTTAGTTACAGAGAACAAACTGATGGTTGTCAGAGGGGAGGGAGATGGGGGGATGGGATTAAGCAGTGCACTTGTTATGAGCACCAGGCGATGTATGGAAGTGTTGAATCATTTTGAACACCTATAACTAACATAACATTGTATATTAACTAACTGGAATTAAAATAAAAACTTAAAAAAATATGCAAAATTTAAATAAGATAAAATAGACACAGAACCATTCACATTTTGTTTGACTTGCTGTAAGTTTTTATAAGATGATGTTTTCTTGACTTTTATGAAATATAATAGATACCTAATTATGTGTATAATATTAAGCACAAATACTGATATCTTAATAAATGCACACTTAATTGGGTGCCCATAATATTTTTGATATCTATAGGCTCTGTACTGATAGCGCCTTTTTTATTTCTGATATTATTTAAGCTCACTCTGTATTTATTCATTATTCTCCATAATAGCTGGAGTGTGGCTGGTTTATAACTTGTCATTTCAAAAGACCAGTTTTTATTTTTGTGTGTCTATTTTTTTTAATTTTACTTATTACCATTTTTTTCCTTTTTATTTGTATCTTTTTATGTTTTTAAAGTTGTTTCTTTTATAACTTTTTATTATGAATTTTTAGCTCACTGCCTTTCAACTTTCCTTTTTCTCTAATATATGTATTTAGGAACATAAATTTTCCTCTTAAAATACTTGTAATGCATCTCATAAATTTTCATGAACATTGACTTCAAAGTATGTTCTGATTTCCATTGTGATTCCTTTTTGAACAAAAGGGTTATTGGGAAGTGTATTTCTTAATTTACAAGCATTATAAATTCTCTAAGTATATTTTTTTAACAATTTCTAGTCTAACTTCTTAGTGTTCAAAAATTGGCTTTATGAATTCAATTTGTTAGAATTTATAGCAGTTTGCTTTCACATATGGTTGATTTTTATAATGATAAATGTATATTTGAAAGCAATGTGTATTCTGTGGTTTTGCGTGACAGTGTTTTATGTGTGGTTATTAGGTCAAATACATAAACTTTGTTGTTTAAATCTTATATATTTATATACACTATTTTGTCTGATGTGCCTGAAAGAGGATCTTAAAATTGGTCTATGATTTTTTAACTTCCCTATTGTGTCAATATTTAATATATAATTTTTGACTGTTACTAGGTACATAAAAGTATAGAATTATTATCTTTTACTGAAAAACCTATGTAATCTTGAAGTATATGTTTTTTTTTTTTTTTTTTTTTTTTTTTTTTTTAAAGATTTTATTTTTTTGACAGAGAGGAACACAGCCAGAGAGGGAACACAAGCAGGGGGAGCGAGAGAGGGAGAAGCAGGCTTCCCGCCGAGCAGGGAGCCCGATGCGGGGCTCGATCCCGGGTCTCCGGGATCATGACCTGAGCCGAAGGCAGTTTCTCAACCAACTGAGCCACCCAGGCGCCCCGTAGTATATGTTTTTCTAATAATGGTTTTTGACCTGTGTCTGATACAAATATGGCTTATAATATTTTCATTTTATATGTACCTAAAATCCCCTAACATATTATTGTAATTCTTGCCACATTCAGTTAAAATTCATTTAGATTTATTCACATGTTTGTCCTTTACATTGTTTGTAGATTCCTTCCAGCACCTTGAGCTCCCATTTGGGATCTAAATACACCCTTTAGTTTTTTTCTTTAGGGTAGCCTGTTGGGAGTGCCTGGCTGGCTCACTTTTTTCTTTTTTTTTTTAGGATTTATTTATTTATTTTAGAGAGCAAGAGCAAGGGGATAGGGACAGAAAGAGAGGGAGAGAGAAATTTAAGCAGACTCTGGGCTGAGTATGGAGCCCAGTGCAGGACTTGATTTCATGACCTTGAGATCACCACCTGAGCCAAAACCAAGGGTCAGACGCTCAACTGATTGGACCAATCAGGTGTCCCTAGAGCATGCAACTACTGATCTGAGTGTCAGAAGTTCAAGCCACACATCGGGTTTAGAGCTTGAAAAACAACAACAACAACAACAACAAAACAGCCTGTTGGTGAAAAATTCTCCCCATTTCTTCCCTGAGAAAATGACTGTTGTTCATTGCATTATTGAGAATTGACTTCACCATTTTTTTTTGCACTTAGAAGATCCCATTTTCTTCTGTGTTTCCTTGATTCTTTGGGGAAGTTAGCTGTCAGTCTAAAACTTGCTCCTTTGAGGTTCATCTTTTTTCTTTGAGTTTTCTTTTATTATTCTCTCTTTAACTTTGATTTTCAAGTTTTACTCTGATGTGTCATCTGAACTTCTCTTTTTATTTATCTTGCTTTATGTTCATAGAACTACTTTAATCTGTGACTTTTTTCACCTTTGGGGGAAATCTTAGCCATTATCTTCTCGAATATTGCTTCTTTCTCATTCTTTCTTCCCTTGCTTCTGGGGAGTTGCTCATTATCTAACTTTCTGGGCATACATGAATGGATCCCTGGCAGCCTATTTAGCTCTATCCTCAGCCACATTCTGTCATTTGTCTTAACCACCTTGCTGTTTCTCTAACAAGCCAAGCATGCTCCTGCCTCAGGGCTTTTGAAAATACTACTTCCTTAGCGAAACAGTGTATTCCTTATATGTTCAAGACTCATTCCCTTACATGATTCAGGTACCTGCTCAAATGTGGTGTTATCAGAGGCTTTCCCTGATCACTTTTTTGAAATGATTACTCAGACTCCTCCTCTTCAATATTGCACTCTTACCCCTTTACCTGGTTTTATTTCTTCATAGCACTTAATAGGACACATTTTGTATTTAATATTTGTTTGCTTTTTTCTGTCTCTCTACATTAGAATATAAACTCCATAAGAAAGAGACTTTTTTGCTCACATCCCTGGAACTCTGCCTGGAGCAGAGCTAGGTGCTTAATAAATACTTGTTGGGATGAATGAATGAATGATTAATGGTAATGCATATAAGAAGATAAAGTTCTCTACACAAAGGAAAGAAAGCAGACAAAAATAAACTAAGCAAGGCATTTAAATTTTATTACTGATGCTTTATTCTTTTATAAATAAGGATAGTATCATTGACTATATTTCTATCAATGTTACCTAAAATAGCAAAATGAAATATCACTGTTTGAAAATATTGCTTTCATTAATTTAAATTAATTGGCATCTCATTTCTTAGTTTAGACATATGTCCCGTGTGCTTTAACTTCTTAAAAAATATATATGTATTTTAAAGATGTTATTTATTTGACAGAGAGAAACACAGCTAGAGAGGGAACATAAGCAGGGAGAGTGAGAGACGGAGAAGCAGGCCCCCCGCCAACCAGGGAGCTGGATGTGGGGCTCGATCCCAGGACTCCAGGATCATGACCTGAGCTGAAGGCAGATACCCAAAGACAGAGTCACCCAGGTGCCTCCAAGATATTTTAATTAAAAAAAATAAACCTGCATTAGCTTGGACCACCATAACGAAATACCATGGCTTAAACAACAGAAATTTATATTGTTATAGTTCTGGAGGATAGAAATTTGAGATCTGGGTTTCAACACGGTCAGGTTCTGGTGAGGACCGTCTTCCTGGTTTGCCACTAGCTGCACCCTTGCTGTGTCCTCACATGGCAGAGAGGGAGTTTGCTGGGGTCTTTTTCTTTTCCTATAAGGGTACTGATCTCAGCAGTTGAGCCCCACATTACCTCATCTAAATCTATTTCCTGAAGGCCCCATTTCCAAATGCTGTCACATTGGAGTTAGGGCTTCAACATACAGATTTTGGGGAGTATACCGTTCGGTTTACAGCACCTACCATATAAGCTGCATTATTTTCCAGTGAAATAATAAATATGTACATTCAAGACTAGAGTATTTTTCAAAGTGTGAAATCACTATGACTGCACAGGAAAATTATTATTTTTAAAGATACTCTGAGCGCTTTTAAGTACAAAGGCTAAATTGGGCAGCGCCTAGGTATTTTGTCTATTTCATTTGTTTATTGTGTACATAAAAGTATAGAATTATTATCTTTTACTGAAAAACCTATGTAATCTTGAAGTATATGTTTTTCTATTTAGGGACTAACATGAATAGATCCCTTTTTATGGGCAAAAAACCTAATTTGATTTCTAAATGTCTTCATAAATCTCTTCTCCTAAATAAACCATAACCTATAATGCCTAGACTTGTACATGATGTGCTATCATTTTGGCTGCTCAAAAAGAATCTATTAGTGTAGGTCAAAGCTAGTTGTCTACAGTCACTGTACTCTCCTAATAGTAAAGTGGTTTTTGTTTGTTTTATCTTGGTTTTTTTTGTCTCACTGCTGCCCACTGTTTTGCTAGGTTGCCTGAGGTCAGCATGCCTTCCTGGTGTTCATGGACTGTGTTGCGTTTTCAGTAATGTCTCAGAGGGATCCTGCCTGAAAGAAGAGCTACCATACTGTAACATTTCACTGTCCATAAAGAGAACAGGAATGGCCTCTATCTTGTTCTTTTAGCCAGCTTAAAACAAACTTAGCCAGCTTAAAAAAAAAACCAAACAACAAAAAAAACCCCAGAAATGGAATTGATAAAGTCATCAACTCAGAGCCTCCTTGTACAGCCCATGTGTTTTTCTAGTCTAGAATGAAGATAATGATGTAAATAAGCACTTCCTAGAAAGGTTAAGAAGGAAAGCATCTACCACCCCACAGCTCCTCCCATTCCTCATCCCTGAAATAGGATTGTTAGCATCTAGAGGAGGATGAGGGCTATGCCATATGTCCCTGTCAGAAACACTGATCTCATAATGACTAAGAAACACCAGGGGGTTGTCTAAGCCACCAAGGTTATAAGGGACACGGCATTATTGCAGCTGCACTAAAATTTAATGTAATTCTTACTTTACCACCCGTGGTGACCTAAGGTGGTGGTATGGCAGAGAAACTCTAAATAGAGGGGCTTAGTCACAGCTCATTGAAAGGCCAAATATGCTGTTTTCATGATGGAATAGGGAAGAAGAAACTGGTAGATATTTCTAAATGTCATATGTTTACATCTGAATTTATTCATTTCTGTATTTTTAGGATTCTTCTCTTATGAGACGTACTCTGAAAATAAGCCCTTATTATAAAGTATTTATAACAAAAATCACACATACACTCAGCAATGTAAAATTAAGAGTGTTCCCTAAAGGGAAGTGTGACTCCAGTGGTCTAGGGGCCAAGAGTTCTGCCATTAGAGGTGGGAATTTCTTCTCAGAATGAAGTTAAAGGTGTGCCCTTGCCTATGTGACCAAATGGATGGTTGAGAGGGCTCTGGGGCTCTGTCATGCAGGTGGGTGGGGCCAAAACTGTCCACAGAGTGGAGGGGGTGGGGCTAGAGAGTGTCACTGTGACCCAAATTTTAGAAACTAAATTTTAGGTTTAGGAAGAATATTAGGAAGAATAAAGTCATAATCTTGTAACTAAGAAGAGAACGATGAATAAAGTAGATAACAGTGTGTTAATTTAGAGTAGAAAACACACCTCTTTCAGGAGCCCATCTGCATGTGTACTGAAACCTTTTTGGCAGGGAAAGAATCAAAAAAGAAAATAGTTTTTTCTGTAAAGTAATACATCAAATGATTGTGGCCCGGAGAACTCACTCTTCTTCTCTACTCTGGAGACGTTTCTTTCTCTAAGAACTTGAAAATGTCTCTAATCAGAGCTCCTGTACCATACCCAAAGACATCTATAACTTTCTTCTTCTCCAACTTGGAGTTTTCCTATTTTTATGGGTGGTCAGAACTTTGCCATTGCAGCACCCCCTGCCTCCTCATATCCATGACAAATTAAAATTCCCAGGACTCAGACCTGTATTGCAAAGGGTGCAGCTGAGATGAGCAGCAACCCCGTAGATGGGGTGAGGAGCACCATGATGGTTGAGACAGAAACCCTGGGGGCCAGACCTAGGTCTCCTCTTCCCTCACAGGCTGACCTTGAGTGTGTTTTACTGGCTTCAGGGGCTCAGGCTGCAAAATAAGGTCCCTTTCACCTTTGACTTGTAACTTAGATTTAGCACTTGACTTTATTTTAGTAATTCTAGAAAGAAAATGTTTAGGCTGAGGGGATGAATCTGTGTTCTTGTTGAAGTTAAGAGGTTTGTTGTTGTTTTTTTTTTTAAATCATTCTTTCTTGAAAAAAAATTTTTTAATCTGTTGGTCTTGATTGTGTTCTTTTCACTTTCTTTGACTAGCTAGAGAGCAAGTGCCATTGACATGGTCCAAAGAATGTGTTCTTTTCACTCTTGGAGCAAGGAGTACCAAAATGGAGCACTCTTATCCCCTCCCCAAATGGCTGTTAATGCCAAGCCATGAAAAAATATTTGTTAGTTAAGCTTAATTCAGTTATGATAAGCTGAATTGATTTCTAATTTAGACATAGTGTGGGAAACTATTTATAATATATGCCGGTTGACCATTATCCAAATTTCCATGGAAATAGCATTCTTATGACACAGTGTATTCTTGGACTGTTTTGAAATATCCAGCTGCTTTGTGTGATACAGAACCTGAAAAAGAAATCCTTCTACTAATGGAAATTTTTTCAAGTATGTACTCAGGTGCTCAGGAGTAGCCTTAATTTGATAAAACTCGCTGAAAAGATTCTAGGTACAATAACCCTGGGCTTTCCCTCAAATCTCTTTAATTGAAACCTGTGACGTTATTGGGTTGTTTCTATCCAAAGTCAAACACTGAAGGAGACTGCAAAAAAGTTTTGTGGTTTTATTTTTTTTCCTCTATGAGACCAAGATTTGTATGTTAGAAAACCTGGAGGTAATCATATTCTTCTCTTGAATGATCATTAAAGTTCTGGTCCAAGAGATAAACCAGATTTCAGTAGTACCAGATTTACTCTTCAAATGCATTGCTGTTGGGTGTATAAAAATTTTAGGTGAAATAATAGTATATGGGAAAAATTAGCTGTGAGTTTCTAATAGGCCTAATAAAAGTGCAGAGATCCCGGCAGCATAGCATACTTGGTGACAGTAACATCAGCGTTGCTGTGTTCATAACGTTCGAGTTAATCTGTGCAAACTCGTGCACGCTACTCCTGAAGAGACTTCGATGGCACAGTCATTGCAGTCTGCAGCAGTTAAAACCCAGCATCAAACAAGATGGAAATGACCAGGCTTGTTAAATAGAATATCCTCCCAGAATGTAATAATCCCAAGGTGACCTTGCCCATCACTGATGTCCTGTGAGACAGGTGCAGGCTTGTCTTACTCATTTTGTCCTGGTGAGAATTACATTTGACAGAGGAAACATTTACTTGGCACCTTAGGTGAAATTAATACATCAACTGAAGTTAGTATCCTTCTTTGGCAAATCCCTGGACCCATGATTGGCAGCCTTTCAGTGTAATCTTTTCTCACCATTCTAGAAATTTGGTGATATGAAATTATGTATTCCCAGTTGGACATTTTTCTTTTGACTTGCTTCTGGATTTTTTTTTTGTCATATAGATTTTTAGAGTCTTTTCCCCCAGATTTTCTGAGAAATAATTGGCCTACATCACTGTAAGTTTAAGGCGTATAGCTTGATGGCTTGTATACACACACTGTGGGATGACTGCCCTAGTAGGTTCAGCTAAGCTCCATCCTCTCATACAGATATGATTTTACAAAAGAGAGAGAAAAGAATGAGGAAAAGAAAAAAGGGGAAAAATTTTCTCCTTGTGTTGAGGACTTGCAGGATTTACTCTCTTAACCACTTTCTGGTATATCATATAGTGATGTTAGCTGTACTCATCATGCTGTATATCACATCCCTGACACTTACTTATATGAAAACTGGAAATTTGTACCTTCTGACCACTTTCCTCCAATCAACTTCTTTTTCCTGCCCCATTTCTAGTAACCACAAGTCTCATCTCTTTATATATGGGTTTGTTCCTTGTTTTTGCTTTAGATTTCATGTTAAAGTGAGATCACACAGATTTGGGCTTTCTCTTATTTCATTTAGCAGAAGGTGTTCAGGGTCCATCCATATTGTCACAAATGGAAGGATGTCTTTGTGGTTTTTTTTTTTATGACTGAATAATGTTCTGTTGTATGTATATAGCACAACTTTCTTATCCATTCATCCATCGGTGGTCATTTGGGTTGTTCCCATTGTTGTGGCTACTGTAAGTAATACTGATAGAAACAGTGAGCAGATATATTTCCAAGTTAGTATTTTTGTTGCCTTTAGAATATCTTCATCAAAATGGAATACTGGTTCCCATGGCACTTGTGTTTTTAGCTTTTAGAACATCCCCCATACTCTTTTTCATAGTGGCTTTTTCCCCAGCAAAAGTGCACAAGGATGCCCTTTGTTCCAGGTCCGCACCAGTATTTGTGTTATCTCGTCTTTTTTATGATGGCCATTCTAACAGGTGTGAGGTGATACCTCATCATGGTTTTAATTGTCATTTTCCTAATGACTGGTGATGTTGAACATCATTTCATGTACCTGTTTATCTTCTTTGGATTTGGAGAAACGTCTATTTAGGTCCTTTACCCATTTCTTAATTGGGTTATGTATTTTTTCCTATTGAGTTGTATGATTTCTTTATATGTCTTGGATATTAACCTTTTTTCATGTATACGGTTTGCAAATATTTTTTTCTCATTCCATAGGTTGTCTTTTCACTTTGTTGATGGTTTCTTTTGCTGTGTGAAAGCTTTTCAGTTTGACATAGTTCTACTTTTATTTAAATGTTGCTTGTTCTTTAGGTATCATATCAACAAGACCTATAATAAGGAACTTTGTCTCTTTTTGCTTCTATGGGTTTTATGGTTTCAGGTCTTACACGTAAGTCTTTAATCCATTTTGAGTTAATTTCTTGGTGTAAGATATGGGTCCAGTTTCATTCTTTAACAGGTGACTATCCAATGATTCCAGCACCATTTATTGAATACTGTCTTCATTGAGTATTTTTTTCCTCCCTTGTCAAATACTATTTGAGTGAATATGCTTGGGTTTATCTGGGCTCTTGATTCTGTTCCATTTGGTCTGTTTGTTTTTATACCAGTAGCATACTGTTTTTGGTTTTTGATTTTTTTTTCTATAACTTTATAGTATACCTTGAAATCAGGAGTATGATGCATCCTGCTTTGTTTTTCTCAGAATTTCTTTGGCTACTTGGGGGATGGTTTTTTGTGATTCCATACAAATTTTAGGAGGTGTTTTTCTTTTTTTGAACTTGTTTTAAAACTACCATTGGACTCATGATAGAGATTGCACTAAGTCCATAGATTGCTTTTGGTAGCATTGATATTTAATGATACTCTTCCAATCCATGAACAGGGGATACCTTTCCATTTATTCATGTTTTCTTTAATTGCTTTCAGCAGTATCTTGTAGTTTTTAGCCTTGCGATCGTTCACCTCTTTAGTTAAATTTGTTCCCATTTTATTGTTTTTCATGCTATTGTAAGTGGATTAATTTATTTCTTTTTCAGAAATTTTGTTGTTAGTACATAGAAATGCTAGTGGTTTTTTGTTTGTTAACTGTGTATCCTGCAACTTTACTGAATTCATTTATTAGCTCTAACAGTTTTTTGGTTGAGTCTTTAGGATTTCCTAAAATAAAATCATACTGTCTACAAATAGAAACATTTTTACTTCTTCTTTCCCAATTTTCATACCTTTTATTTATTTTTTTCTTTTCTTCTCTCTCTGCCCCCATTCTCTAGCTAGGACTTCTAGTACTATGTTGGATAGGAGTGTCTTGTTCTGACCTTACAGTAAAAGTTTTCATCCTTTTCACCATTGAGTATGATGTTAGCTGAGAGCAGCTTGTCATGTATGGCCTTTATTATGTTGAAATATGTTCTTCCTTCTGTGCCTAATTGGTTAAGAGTTGTTATCATGGGGGCGGCTGGGTGGCTCAGTAATTGAGTGTCTGCTTTTGGCTCAGGTCATGATCCCAGAGTCCTGGGATCCAGCCCCGCATCAGGCTCCCTGCTCAGGGGGAAGCCTGCTTCTCCCTCTCCCTCACCCTTGCTTGTGTTTCTTCTCTCACTGTCTCTCTCAAATAAATAAATAAAATCTTAAAAAATAGAGAGATATTTTATCATGAATGGATGTTGGCCATGTAGATTTTGAATTTTTTTCATGAACTACATTTATTTATCACTATTATCCTTTATGTACGTATCAATCTTTTCCTTACTGTCTTCAGATTTTAAATAATAGAAAGGCCTCTCCACTCCAAGTTAATAAAGGAATTCCCTTTTGTGTTCTTCCCATTTTTTAAAATGATTTCATTCTTAAAGATTTGAATCTTCTTTGGAATTTACCTAGTATACATCATGAGGCATAAATCCAAATTTATTTTACTAAAAATGTCTCTCCAGCTTTTAAAAAGTTTTTTGAATTGTCCATTTTTTCCTCAATGATTTCAGGTACCATGTTTCTACTACACCAAGTTATGTATGCAGTAAGATGTATTTCTAGATTTCCTTTTGCATTCCATTGATTCATCTGTCTATTATTGAGTAAAGACTACACTTCTAATTATTGCATCTTTATGTTAACTTATAATAAGTATTAGGAATACATCCCCTCATTTCTACTCTTCTTTCTTTTAAGGAACTTATACCCTCAGTGTGGTGCTTGAACTGACCACCCCAAGATCAAAAGTTACATGTTCTACTGACTGAGCCAGCCAGGCACCCCACTCATTTCTACTCTTTTTGGAGATTTCCTACAAATTGTTCTTGTGGGTTTTTTTGTTTGTTTGTTTTAAAGATTTTATTTATTTGACAGAGAGAAACACAGCCAGAGAGGGAACACAAGCAGAGGGAATGAGAGAGGGAGAAGCAGGCTTCCAGCCGAGCGGGGAGCCTGATGTGGGTCTCGATCCTGGGTCTCCGGGATCATGACCTGAGCCGAAGGCAATCGCTTAAACCAACTGAACCACCCAGGTGCCCCGTTCTTGTGGTTTTATAATATACTTTAGAATTTGTCTCTCTTCCACCCTTCCTCAATTTTTGGGCTTATTATAATTACAATAACTTAAAAAAATTTTTTAAACCAATTAACTACTTTATTCAATAGTATTCCTTTATTTTTTATATTTTATTTTGTTTTGTTTTTGTTTTGCTTTGTTATGGTAGTCACCATACAGTACGTCATTAATTTTTGATGTAGTGTTGTTTGCATATAACACCCAGTGCTCCATGCAATACGTGCCCTTCTTAATACCCATCACCGGGCTCACCCATCCTCCTACCCTCTCCCCTCTGAAACCCTCAATTTGTTTCCCGGAGTCCATAGTCTCTCATGGTTTATCTCTTCTCACCTGATCTCCCTCGTTTCATTTTTCCTTTCTTTCTCCTAATGTCCTCCATGCTATTTCTTGTTAACACATATAAGTGAAACCATATGATAACTGTCTCTCTCTGCTTGACTTATTTCATTTAGCATAATCCCTTCAGTTCCATCCATGTTGATGCAAATGATAGGTGTTCATCCTTTCTAATGACTGAGTAATACTTCACTGTATGTATGGACCACATCTTTTTTTTTTTTTATTGTTACTAAACTTGTTTTTTCCCCAGTGTTCCAAGATTCATTCCCCATTCCCCACACCCAGTGCTCCACGCTCTAGGTGTCCCCAGTACCCACCACCAGGCTCTCCCATTCCCCCACCCCTCTCCCTCCAAGTCGCTCAGTTTATTTTTGTGTCCAAAGTCTCTGTTGTTTTGTCTCCCTCCCTGGATTACCCTAGTTCCCATTTACTTTCCTTCTCCCACTGTCCTCCAGGTTACCCCTCATGCACCGCAAGTAAGTGAAACCATGTGATACTTGACCTTCTCTTCTTGGCTTATTTCACTCAGCATAATCTCCTCCAGTCCAGTCCATGTTGCTACAAAAGTTGGATATTCATCCTTTCTGATGGAGGCATAGTATTCCATTGTATATATGTACCACATCTTCACACGCCCGGGGGCACCCACATGCCCGGGGGAACACACACGCAAGGGGGCGCCCACATGCAAGGGGGCGCCCACCCCAGAATTCATGCTTTGAATTATATTTTAATTATTCTTTGCCTATTGATGCAAAGTTAAATATTCTTTCTTTCTGGAACTAAGACTGCTAACGGAAGCCAGCCGACAGCAGCAGGAACTGTTCTGTGCGTGAAGTGCAGTTGCAGAGAGCTGTATAGCGAAGGTATTGTGGAACTCTTTGCGCTCCTCCTGGCAGAGTGGCTTCTATTTCTGGTTCTGGTGAACAACCTGGTCTGGAGGCGCTCTCCTGGCTCCCAGCCT
>PITA01025625.1:0-24017 GCA_004023965.1 Spilogale gracilis
CAAAAGAACAGATTAAAGCAGAAATTAATGAAAGAAAAGAAAAACAATAGAAAAGACTGACCAAACTAAGAGTTGGTTCTTTGAAAAGATAAACAAAATTGACAAATGTTTACCTAGACTAACCAAGGAAAAAAGAGAACAAAATCAAAAGTATATTAAAAAGAGGCATTACAACTGGTATCACAGAAATACAAAGAATTATGAGGCTAATATGAATAATTATATACCAATAAATTGGACAACCTAGAAGAAATGGAAAACTTTTTAAAAATATACAAACTACCAAGCCTGAGTCAAGAAGAATTAGAAAATCTGAATTGCAAGTAAAGATATTGATTCAGTAGTAATAACACCAATTGCAAGTAAAGATATTGATTCAGTAGTAATAACTCCCAGTGAAGAAAAGCCCAAGATCAGGAGGCTTTACTGGTGAATTTTACTAGTCATATAAGAAATAACTTATGCTATCTTTCTTAAATTATTCCAATGGTCAAAGAGAAGAGTACACTCCCAAACAGTTTATGTAATGAACATTATTTTGAAACCAAAGCCAGATAAGGACACTACTGGAAAAGAAGACTATGCAAAAACAGGACTAATAAACAAAATAAGGTTGGAGGATGCAAAATTATCACGCAAAATTCAGTAGCATTTCCCTACAGTAATAACAAATTTTCTGAAATGGAAATAAAACAACCATTTACAATAGCATCAAAACCAATAAAATATTTACGAATAAATTTAACTTAGGAGGTTAAAAATCTGTACTCTGAAAACCACAAGACAATGATGAATGAAATTGAAGGAGATGATGTAAATGGAAAGGTAGCTCCTGTTTATGCATTAATATTGTTAAAATGTCCATAATACAAAAAAACCATCTGTAGATGGAAATAAAATCTATTGAAATTCCAATGGCACTTTTACACAACTAGAGAAAAATAGTCCCAAAATTTACATGGAATTACAAAAGATCCTGAATGGCCTAAATAAATAAATAAATAAATAAATAAATATTAAAAAAATTAAAAAGTCCTAAGAAAGAACAAAGCAGGAGGCATCACACTTCTAATTTCAAGCAATGCTATAAACTATGATAATTAAAAGAGTATGACACTGGGATAACATTAAATAGACCAAATGGAACAGAATTGAGAGCCCAGGAATAAGCACAGGCATTTATAAAGAACTAATATTTGACAAGTGACCCAAACTATTCATAGAGAAAACACAATCTCTTCGCAAATGGTGCTAGGAAATTTGGATATTCACAATTTAAAGAGTGAAAATTGACCCCTATCTTACACCCCTCACAGAAACTAACTTGAAATGGTTTGGAAATTTAAATGTAAGACCAGAAACCATGAACCTCACAGAAGAAAACATAGGAAAAAAGCTCCTGTTGACATGTGTATTGGTATGCTTTTTAGAAATCGCACCGAAAGCACAAACAACAACATAAAAATTATCTGCACAGCAAAAGAAACCCTCAACAACAACAACAACAACAAAACAAAGAAATGGAAAAAGATGTGTGCAAGCCATCTGATAAAAGAATGTTATCCAAAAATATATGAAGAACTGATACAACTCAATAGCAAAGAATTCCAGATAATTCAACTTAAAAAATGGGTGAAGAAGCTGAATCAACATTTTTCCAAAGAAGATATATTAATGGCCAATAAGTACATGAGAAAATATTTGCTCAAAATCACTAGTTATTAGGAAAATGCAAATTAAAAACAAAATGAGATATTACCTCTCACCTATTAGAATGGTTATCATCAAAAAGATAAGAGATAAATGTTGATGTGGATGTGGACAAGAGGGAACTCTTGTGCACTATTGATGGGTTTTTAAAGTTGGTACAGCCACTATGGGACACAGTGTGGAGATTTCTCAACAAAAAGAGAGAATTACTGTATGATCCAGCAATTCTACTTCCAGGGATATTTCCAAAGGATAGAAAAACATTATGTTGAAAAGATATCTGTACTCCCATGTTCATTGCAGCATTATTAACAATAGTCAAAACATGGAAACAATCTTTGTTAATTGATGGATGAATGGATACAGAAGTTGTGGTGTATGTATGTGTGCATGTACATATGTGGGTATGTATATATGTGTGTATATATATGTATATATGTGTGTGTATGTGTGTGTGGATATAGATATAGATAGATCAGAGTTGTGGTTTCCAGAGGCATGGGGAATGAGGGAGGAGAAACTGGAAGAAGGTGGCTAAAATGTATAAACTTCCTATTACAAGAAAAAAATAGGTACTAGGGATATAAGGTACAACATGATGATTGTAATTAACACTGCTGCAGGATATATGGTGATGTATGCCAATCATTTTTCAATAAAAATGAAAAAAGAATGATCTTCTGGTCCAAGATGAAAATGTAGGAAGACTCTGAATTCATCAACACAGACACACCAAATCTATACCTAATTATAAAGCAATTCCTCCTGAAGAAGAAATGAGGGCTGACTGAACAGCTCCCACACCATCAAAGACCACATAAAGAACCGTAAGACAAATGAAGACATGGTAACAAAGAAAAGCCCCACCTCCTGATGCTGTAAACTGTAGTGAGGAAAGGTAGTACTGAGAGACTATGAGGACATTTGTCTGCCTTATGCACAGAAAAATAAAATCTGTGGCTTAAAGCGGTAGTTAGAATACAAAGGAATCAGCCCTAGAACTCTGCTAAATAGCTGGGAAGCTGATGGAACTCTTATTGGATTTCAGGGGCTGGTGAGCATCATTGCTTATGTTCTATCTCAACCTTGATACTGCAGATAGGAGCAGGGTTTGTGTGCCACAGTTGGGTCCCTATTCCACACCAGTCTCAAAGGCCCTAGGGCACAGAAAAGCCACAGTATAAAATAGCAGGGACACCTGGATGGCCCAGTGGGTTAAGCGTCTGCCTTTGGCTCAGGTCATGATCCCAGGGTCCTGGGACCAAGTCCCACATTGAGCTCCTTGCTCAGGGGGAAGCCTGTTTCTCTCTCTGCTTGTGATTTCTCTCTCTTGTTCTATCTCAAACCAATCAAATCTTAAAAAATAAATAAAAATAAAATAATAAAATAGCAACAAGAATGTAAAGGATCCAGTGCTAGAGTTCCATCAAACAAGCAGAGAATGCTGGATCTTCTCTAGGTAGAAGGGCCTGGCAAACATCATTGCTCATTTTCCTTCTTCACCTTAATTGTTGCAGATGGGAGCAGGTCTGAATGCCCTAGCTGGTCTACCACCTCAGTGAGCCCTGAGTCGCTACCTCATACTAGCCACAGCCATCTCTATAAGGCAGCCCCAATATGACAGGCACTTGGACAGCCTCATCAGTGCTCACCATAGCTCCAGCTGTCTTAGAAAGAAAGGTGACACAGGGGCAAAGCACCCTAGAACACTCTAGGCCCCACCACTTCACTCTGGATGAATTGATAGTGCATCACTGATGCAGAGCACTCTAGGACCTCCCAGCTCATTTCTGATGTAACTCTAGGCACCCACAAGAGTGGTCCCTCCTGTGGAACACCTGGGACAATTGCCTGCAAATCTGTTCAGCTTCTAGCCATCCTGTTAGAGTGCCCTCTGTGTGGAGCACTCCAGCTGTACCCTGCTTCAGCTGCTCTGTGAGGATGCTCTGGAACTGTGTACCCTGGGACCCCCTGACTTATACCCATGTCAGCTTTAGCTATCCTGTCAGTGTGCCCTCTATGCAAAGCACCTCTAAACACCCGTGGCTGGCACACTGCTTTGGCACCAATTGCCCTTCCAGGGTGCCCACATACTGAGTGTCCTGGGACCCCAAGTCCATACACTATGTAGGGTCCAGTCAATGTATAACATTCCAGTTTGCACCCACCTCAGTGTCAGCTGTCCTACTAGAACACCTTTTTCATGGAGAGCTCCAGGACCAACTGGCTTGCATTCACATCAGTTCTGGTTTTTCTAGTAGGGTTCACGTTGTGCAGAGAGTCCCAGGTCACCCCAGCTTGCCCCACCTCAGCTTTTGCTGTCCTGGAAGGACACCCCCTGCATGGAGACCCCTGGGACAAACCAAGCCTATACTTTAGCTCTGGCTATTCCAACAAGTTACCTCTAGCACAAAGTGCCCCAGGACACCCTGCCTACCCCATCCACATCTCCAGTCAGCCAGTCAAAATCACCAAATACACATAGTCTACATAAGGAATGACCATATACAAGATCATTCCTTCAAGTTTATGAGAAGTAGCTGTTATGCCTAATTTATAGGAAAAAAATTAGAAAGTCAAGCAAAATGAGGAAAAACAGGAATATTCTCCAAACAGTAGAGCAAGACAAAACCACAGAAAAAGCTACATGAAATGGAGATACTCCGATAAAGAGGTCAAAGTGATGGTCATAAAGATGCTCATCAGACTAGAGAACAAAGTAGATGAGCTTAGCAAGAACTTAAAAAGGACAGAGAAAATATTTAAAAAGAACCAATCACAGTTGAAGAATAAAATAACTGAAATGAAAACTACACCGAGGGAATCAACAGCATATTACAGGCTGCAGAAGAATGGACCAGTGATCTGGAAAACAAGGTAATGAAAAGTACCCAAGCTGAACAGCAAGAAGACCCCCCCCCAAAAAAAAAAATTAAAGAGGATAGGTTAAGGGATCTCTTGGAAAAGATCAAACAAACATTTGTGCCATAGGTGTCTCAGGAGAAGAGAGAAAGGGGCAGAAAACTTATCTGAAGAAATCATAGCTAAAAATTCCTTAATCTAGGGAAGAAAACAGATATCCAGGTTCAGGAAGCAGAGAGCATTCCAAAGATAATGAACCCAAGGATATTCACTCCAAGACCCATAATAATTAGAATGGCAAATATGAAAAGAATTTTAAAAGCCTTATTCAGAGATAAGGAATCAGTCATGTACAAGAGAAACAACTGTATAAGGCTATTAGCTATTTTTCAGCAGAAACTGTAGGCCAGAAGAAAGTGGCATGAAATATATTCAAAATGCTGAAGGGAAAAAACCTACAACCAATAATATTCTACCTGGTAAGGGTATCAATAAGAATTGAAAGAGAGATAAAGACCTTTTCAGACAAATTAAAATTAAGGGAGATTATTACCACTAAACTGGATTTATAGGAAATGTTAGAGGTATTTAAGAAGAAAATAAAAGGACATGTTTAGATGAAAATCATGCATAAAAGTAAACAGTAAAAATAGTAAAGCAATCACTTTGAAAGTGAGTATGAAAATCAGTTCTATCTAAAAAGTAGTTAAGTTAGGGGACTCACAAAAGGATGTAAAATGTAACATTTACATAAAACATGGAGGGGGGAGTAAAAATGAAGTTCTTTTAGAATACGTTTAAACTTAAGCAACCGTCAACTTAATATAGTCTGCTATATACTTAGAATGTTTTATATGAATATCAGGGTAGCCAAACACACAAAAAGCTGTAGTAGATACATAACAAAAATAAAGAGAAAGAAAGTCAAGGATAAACACTAAAGAAATTCATCAATCACAAGGCAAGAGCGCAAGAGGAAAAGAAAGGAATAGGGAAGAAAAAAATAGGAATATATGCCAACTTACCAATATTACTTTTAATGTAAATAGTAGTCTAAACATTTAAACCAAAAAACAGAGTAGTTTAATGGATTAAAAAAAAAAGAACCTCATCTCTATGCTGTCTACAAGAGACTCACTTTAGACTGAAGATACATATATACTGAAATGAAAAAATGGAAGATATTTCATTCAAATGAAATTTTTTATAAAAGCGAGTATATCAATAATTAGAATATAAGGACTTGACAAGAAAGACTTCAACAAGAGATAAGAGCATTACATAATGATAAAGGCATCAATCCAACAAGAGGATATACAACTGTAAATATCTATGCACTTAATACTGGAACATCTAATTTCATAAAGCAAATATTAGACATAAAGAGAGAAAATGACAGTAATAAAATAATAAGAGAAAGCTTTAACACCACACTTCCATCAGTGAATAAATCATTCTGGCAGAAAATTGAAAACAGTGTCTTTGAATGATATACCAGACCAACAGACTTAGCAGAAGACATAAAGAATTTTCCATCCAAAAACAACCCAATGCACATTCTTTGCATTGTGTACATGGAATATTTTCCAAGACAGGTCACATGTTAGGCCCACAAAACAAACTTCAGTACATTTAAGGAGGTTGAAATTATATCAAGCATTTTTTCTGTCCATAACAGTATAAAACTAAATTATAAAAAACTGAAAAAAAAACATATGGAGGCTAAAAATCATGTTTCTAAACAACCAATAGTTTAATAAAGATATCAAAAAGAGAAATATGTGGGGAAAAAATTAAAATAAAGCACAAGGGATCAAATCTGGGATGCAGCAAAAGCAATTCTAAGAGGGAAATTTATAGTGATATGGGCCTAACTCAAGAAATAAAAATCTGAAATAGACAATCTCACCTTAAAACTATAAGAACTAGAAAAGGAAGAACAAAAAGCCCAAAGCCAGTAGAAGGAAGGGAATAATAAAGATCAGAGTGGAAATAAATGAAATAGAGACCCCGCCCCCCCCAAAAAAAGAAAAGAGAAAAGAAAAGGAAAAAAGACAGGGGAAAAAAAAAGACCAATGAAACCATGAGCTCATTCTTTCAAAAGGTAAACAAAGTTGATAAACTTTTATCCAAACTCATCAAGAAAAAAAAGAGAAAAATCAGAAATGAAAAGACGTAACAACCAATACCACATAAATACAAAACACTATGAGATTACTATGAAAAATTATATGCCAACAGATTGGAGAATCTGGAAGAAGTGTGTAAGTTCCTAAGAAAACAGACATCATCTTCCAAAACTGAACCTGGAAAAAAAAAGAAAATCTCAACAGACTAATTACTAGCAATGAGTTTGAATCAGTATCAAAAACCTTCCAACAAATAAAAGTTCAGGACCAGATGGATTCATAGGTGAATTTTGGTAAACACTTAAAAAAGAGTTAATATCTATTCTCTTCAGACTGTTCCAAAAAAGAGAAGAGGGAGGAAAGCTTCTAAATTCCCTGATACCAAGCCAGACAAAATCATTTCAAAAAATGAAAACTACAGGTCAAGATCCTTGATGATCAGATTTACAAAAATCCTCAGAAAAATATTAGCAAACCACATTCAATAATACATTAAAAGAATGATTCACCACAATCAAGAGAATCAAGAGGAAGTTATTCTGGGGATGGTACCACATTTGCACAATCAGTATGATACTCCACATTAATAAAATGAAGGATAAAAATCATATGATATCAATAGATGCAGAAAAAAAAACATGACAAAATTCAACATATGTTTATGATAAAAAACTCTCAATAAAATGGATTTAGAGGGAACATACCTAAACACAATAAAAGGAATATACATAAAAACCACAGCTAACATCACGTTAATTGTGAAAAACTGAAAACTTTTCTCTAAGATCAGAAAAAAGACAAGGATATCCACTCCTACTACTTTTATTCAACATAATACTGGAAGTCCTTTCCACAGCAATCATATAAGAAAAAGAAATGAAAGGCATCTAAATTGGTAAGGAAGATGTTAAATTGTCAGTTTGCAAATGACATTTTACTGTATATAGAAAACCCTAAAGACTTCACCACAAAAGCTATAGAAGGCATTAATGAATTCAGTAAAGTTTCAAGGTACAAAATTCATATGCAAAAATTTATTGAATTTTCATATGCTAATAATGAAGTAACAGAAAGACAAGTAAATGATTACATTTACAATTGTACCCAAAACAATAAAATACCTACGTATAAACTTTAAAAAATGGTGTGAAAGATCTGTACTCTGTAAACTATAAAATGCTGATGAAAGAAATTGAAGACAAGACAAATAGAGACATAAAGCTCATAGACTGGAAAAACCACAACATTACAAATGTCCACACTAACCAAAGCAATCTACAGAATCAATGAAATTTCTATCAATATATTAATAGCATGTTTCACAGAACTAGGACAAGTATTCTTAAAATTTGTATGGAACCACAAAAGATCCTGAATAGCCAAAGCAATCTTGACAAAAGAAGAACAAAGATGGAAGTATCACAATCTCAGATTTCAAGATATATTATAAAGCTTTAACAATCAAAACAGTATAGTACTGCCACAAAAACAGACATACAGATCAATGGAACAGAATAGAGAGCCCAGAAATAAACCCATGCTTTTATGGTCCATTAATCTACTAAAGAAGGCAAGACTACACAGTGGAGAAAAGATCATCTCTTCACTAAAGGGTGCTGGGAAAACTGGACAGTTACATGTGAAAACCTGAGACTGGACCACTTTTCCACATTATACACTCACAAAAAAACCCCTCAAAATGGATTAATCATCTAAACATGAGACCTAATACTGTAAAACTCCTAGAAGAAAACAGACAAAATAGACTTCCAGTTGTGGAATGAACAAGTTATGGGGCTTAAAGGTATAGCATAGGGAATACAGTCCATAGTAGGTATCGTAAAAGTATTGTATGGTGACAGATGATAGCTACATGTGTGGTGACCATAGCATCATATAGAGTTGTCAAAATATGGTATTGGACACCTAAAACTAATTTTCTCAAAACTGGAAAATATGTTTAAAAATTACCCAAATGACATCTCCACCTGTGCATGTTAAGAGTCTATTAATTGCAGTGCTTTCATAGGGGAAATGTCCCCTTCGAACTATTATCTAGGATGGAGTTCTTTCAAGCCCTTTTTTTGTGTTTGTTGTGAAAGGAAAGATGATTCCTTCATGTTTAGCAGTTTTTAAGTTATAGCAGTATTTGTTATAACCAAAGCAGCAATTTATGGCTATTTCTAGAGGTGTGTGGCTGATTACTGGTACTCTTAAGAAAATACATGCAGAACTAACTTTTCATTTACTCCAGAACCTTCCAGATATTCACATAGCAACAAATATTTTTTGAAGCATTCTTTTTTAGCTCTAACGTTGAGTAGCTGACCCCTCCAGTTAAAGTCTTATCACCTCAGATTACAGATGTAAAACTTAGGCGATCATTAGAAATACTTGGGAAATATTTTTGAAACTGTAGAAATTCTTTTTTTAAAAAATATTTTATTTATTTATTTGACAGAGAGAGAAGGATCACAAGTAGGCAGAGAGGCAGGCAGAGAGAGGAGGAAGCAGGCTCCCCCCCCAAACAGAGAGCCCGATGTGGGCCTCGATCCCAGGACCCTGAGATCATGACCTGAGTCAAAGGCAGAGGCTTAACCCACTGAGCCACCCAGGTGACCTACCCTGAGAAATTCTTATTCACAAAATCTAAAGTGGTGGTTGAGAACACACACACATTTAAGAAAAATGCCCCCTACCCCCAAAAAAGAATGTTTCCCAAATGAATCTGATTATTATAGCACTGATTTTCATAGCACTGACATAGAAGCAGGAAGGAAGCAATAGGACAAATAATACCAGATACCTAACTTTGTAAGGCTCTTGGTCTTGAAAACAGTCCCTTCTACTTAGAGCATTCATCAGCAGACCTCTTCTTATGCTGCCACCAAATATCCTGATTGTCAAAACTTGATAAGAGAAATTATGTCTCCTCTCAGAGGAGCCTGCTTCCTCCTCTCTCTCTGCCTGCCTCTCTGCCTACTTGTGATCTCTCTGTCAAATACATAAATAAAATATTTTTTAAAAAAAGAATTTCTACAGTTTCAAAAATATTTCCCAAGTATTTCTAATGATCACCTAAGTTTTATATCTGTAATCTAAGGTGATAAGACTTTAACTGGAAGGGTCAGCTACTCAAGGTAGTCATAATTTGTCCTTCACTGTCTTCCAAAGATGACCACACAACCCAGCTCTGAACAGCAGGCTGTGTGATCATTTTATTCAACCAGTATGCGACTAAGATAAAAGTATTTCCGTAGGAGAGAGGAGAGAGATTTAAAAAACAAAAACAAAACCAAAAAAACTGGCAGAAAACAATAAAATTAATTCTCTTTGAGCTTTGCAGCTTTCTGCCTGGGATATTTCACCTTGTGTTTGCGTCATCCAGCTGAAATTATTTTGGTATTCCCTTTTTGGCAATGATAACCCAGAAAGAAAAGGGAAAAATTTTTTTTTTTGCTCTTTTCTCATAGTCTCCTTTGCCTGACTTTTGTTCTATCAGGTAAGCGTAGGCAGTCCTGACCATACAAAGATTTTGTCTTCCCAACTTTCCTGATAACTGCATGTAGTTTTATGTCCTCTTAATCTCTAAAAATACAACATTTATGGTTCTAATGTCTGACAAGTTCCTCTGGGATGTTCAGGACATATGTGTGCACACTCTGCTGTTGGGCTTTGAACCAGATGCAAGAAAGAATATACTGTTCACTTGGGGGTAATGGGAGCAGACTGAGCCTCAAATCAACATATAATTTAATAGGAATAATTTTCTTTAGGGGACCCTTCTCTACTGTGCCATATATACTGGGTTATACCCTTTAGAACTGTACCCAGCAATCCTACAATTCCTTTCTGGTTAGTAGCATCTTGGCAGAAGACACTTAACAACCATTCATAAATCACACCTATAGACTTCAATTCCTATTCTAAGAGGCTAATGCTTGATTCTGTGCCACTGTGATTGTTGCACTCAGGGAAGAAACGAGATGTTAGGCACTGTTCGTTGCTAGCAGGTTTGTGCTTTAGCTCATGTGGCAGATTCCAAGGCTCAGAGAAGGTATCCAATTAATGTTCACTGAATGAAGGAACATGTTTATATTCACACCGAAATCCTCTGGAAACTGATTTATTCCTGGAGAGTAACTGGTTATTCTTGAAGTTTTCATCTGGCTCTAAATCAAATATGATTTCTTATACTGCATGAGGTGGCTTCAAGAGTTGGAACTGGAGTAGAAATCAGTAAATTTTCAGTAAAGTGAAAAATAGGATATAGCTATATTTTTTCTCCATCTGCTAGAGCTTCCATAAAAGGAAACTATCCCTGGAATGGATGTAGGGGTGGGGAACAAGGTAGAGAAAGAACAGCAAAACGAGTCCAAGATGATTAGAATTTGGGACTCTTTCAGTACAGTTTTGGAGAACTTCCCACATGTTTCAATCTCAAGAAAGTGTTGAGAACACCCATGAGAAAAATGTGTTCTTATGAACCTTAAAAACAACTTCAAAGAAATTTTAGATTAATTCTCAAAAAAATTATAGTTTTTAGGCTCTCAGCTACTTAAGAACACATTTTTACTTCCCTGTTAACAGGTGCACATTACTTACACAATTCTGTCTTCAAGAAATTACTAACAAAGTAATATTCTTCACAGATCACCTTTATCTGTTCTACTAGGCCCAATTTATTTGATGATATTCTATTTCCTCCAAGGAATTGCTCCCTCCATTTCTGCACTTATTGACAATTTATTCATCTTTAGGACCCCAGCCCTGTTCTCTTTCTAAATACATCCCCTCCGATGGCTCTGGCCCCTCGTGGGGGTTTTTGTTGGTTTGTTTGTTTTTTGTTTCTGTTCTTTTTTCATCTCCTGGATTCATGTAATTCCTGTCTTCACTACTTAGAATGATCTCTTATTATTTTATAACTGTTTCAGGTGCATTTTAAATTATCAAGTTGAGAAACTTTTTCAGAGCAAGATTCTGATCTTAAATATCACCATAGATAGCAAAGAAACATAACTGATGCTTCATAAATATTTGTTCAATTGGATAGTATCAGATTCATCATTTCAACTCACAAACTGCATAGCTAATAAAAATCACTGCAAAACCCATGGACCAGGGTCATTTAGGGAGCAGAGCAGAGGACTACTCTTTCTTCACATGTCTCTGACTTTTGGCCTTTGTGATCAGATCTTTTTCTTAGATTCCAGGGGCTTCAGAGGATAGTCACAGGCCCAGAAAAAAAAGAAGTTATCCAGTTTCAAGTCTGTATACTGTAACAACTTATGTGACTGCTGGACCAAGCTGATTTCCTCAAGTTTTTATTGGGAAAAGGGAACTGACATATTTTGAACATTCAGGAATCCTGAGAGGCCTTGTGGTTGAATGGATAAAAATATGTCCAATTATTGAATAAATGTGGCAGATTTGATGTATTGGCCATTTTCTTTCTAGAAGGCATTTCTTCCAGGTGGACAACACATATCATTTTGACTATTATCTTTGACTATCATCCTCTGTAGTTACTCACTCAAATGTTGGCCAGCACAAGTTATCTGATCTATGAACAATTTCTTTTTATCAGAAAATGAGGAGTATTTGAGATCTGAGCATCTTATACAAAGTACTAGCTCCTCAGCCAAGGATAAACCCTTCTCCTTGTCCTCAAAATAGAGTTTGCCCAAGTTTACTGTTTTCTTGAAATGGTTGGGACACTTCATGACTTCCAAGGTTTTCCTGCAAAAGGGAGAGTGCTTTGCATGTTGTCCCCATCTATCATAATTAGAGCAAGTGAATTAAAAACATGAATTTGAGCTCTGTGTGACTGCAGGCTGAGAATTGCTCAGGACAGCTGCTCTGCTGCATTAGCCCATCAGCTGCACTTCATTAGGGGATGCATTCACCTTTCTAGAAGAGTTCAGGGCTATGTGGCTTTGCCTTAGAAGCCTGGCTTCTTATACAGCATTATTTAACCCTTCCCTAGAACTGAGATATCCCTCCCAGGAGGAGCATCTTCACTCAGAAAGCTGGATGAATTGAGCGACCTCAAAGAGAATTTTCAGCTTGATTTTTACCTTTCCCAGCAGTGTGCAGATGGAGGGGGTGGGCAGGGAGTAAGGGGGATACTTCAGTGTCAGTGTTTTGGATGACAACAAATGGAGATGTTAATAAACACATTTGTTCCTAACCTCACTGAAGATTTGTGGCTGCTCAACAGACAGTTTGGCACTTGGTGGAGCACTGTCTGGGTCAACAGCAGGTATCTTGCCCTAGTCCTTACAGAAAATTGAGTAGATGGAATACATATAACCACATCATTGGAGAGTATTTTGCAGCACACCCATTTGCAAATTTTCTATTCTGGGTCACCTCTTTCATATTGTTTGAAATTTCCTTTCAAAACTTTCTTCTTCCTGGTTTCAAGGTTCCCATCAATGTCCCCTTTTTTCTTCAGCAGGCACTCAAGGAGAGGGCTGAATAAATGAAATGTGTCACTATAATTTGGAGTTATAAGGATAAGAAGACAAGGTAGTTTTTTTTTTTTAAAGATTTTATATATTTATTTGACAGAGAGAGAGCACAAGCAGGGGGAGTGGCAGGCAGAGGGAGTGGGAGAAGCAGGCTTCCCACAGAGCAGGGAGCCTAATACAGGACCCAAACCCAAGACTCTGGAATCATAACCCTAGCCAAATGCAGATGCTTAACTGACTGAGTCACCCAGGTGTCCCATAGACAAGGTGGTTTTATCAGTTTGTTTTATGTACTATTTTATCCTTTTCACTTTGATTTCACAACTGTAAGCAGTGCTCAGCATCCACCTCATGTATACCAATACATTTTGGCAGAAATTTAGGTTCAGGTCTTTGTAGGAACAATTACATTTGTTGAAAGGAGGACCAAAGCTATAATGCTTAACTGTTCCCAAATACAGTGGCTTTTCCCTTATTTATAGTTTTGTTTTCTACAGTTATGTAATGTCAGCTGTGGTCTAGAGGCAGATGATCCTCCTTCTGGCTACTGTCAGAAGATCATTAGTGGCCTAATGCTGTACCACAATGCTTATGTCCCTCATCTCACTTCATTTCATCATGTAGGCATTTTGTTATCTCACATCATCACAAGAAGGATGAGTACAGTATATGAAGACATTTTGAGAGAGAAAGAGACCATCTACACATAACTTGTATTATAGTATATCGTTATAACTGTTCTGTTTTATTGTTAATCTCTTATTATGTCTAATTTATAAACTAAACTATCATAGTTATGCATGTATAGAAAAAAATCTGTATAGGGTTTGTTACTCTGTGCAATTTCAGGTATCCTTTGGGAGTCTCGGAATGTATCTTCTATGGATAAGGGAGACTACTATACATAGCAAGTTCTCAGTATATGATAGCTATTGTTCTTTTTTATTATTATTCAGGGAAACTTAAATTAGAGTTCCAATAGCACACAAGAACCGTGTGGCTTGGGGAAGGTCACTGGGCTTTTCTGGGCACCAATTTGCTTATCTGTTATATAGTCATGGTGTTTGAGGATGGGTTGAACAAGAGACTTTTCAAGGCCCTTTCCAATGTTATACTTGTATGAAAAGAGAGAGACATCTCAAAGAATGCTGAATTGTGTCTGTTAATAGTCTTAAATCAAGTTGAAAAAGATGGAATAAATATTAAAAGTAGAGCTCTCCGAGGATTTTTCTTTTTTGCTAATTGTTTTAAGCATCCAAGCCAAGAGAAGTGAATGTTGCTGAATTCATGAACATTTGCAAAGAATCATTAGTTTTTCAGGGCAATTGCATAAGTTCCATGCCCTCATGGAGCAATTTCAACAACTCCCAAATCCAATGACCTGCTTTCTTATGTTGATATTGGTATTCTCTCCTTTAAGAAAGTGACTCTTGAGCAAAATTTATACCAAGCATTTTTCTTTAGGAGACAAATTTTCATGCATCATGCATCTAGTTATTTCATTTACCAAATAATCACAGGACACCAACCAAATCTTGGGCTCTGTGAGAACTGTAGAAGTGAATGAAATCTCCCCAACATCAGTAATAGTGAGGAAACCAAGAGCCACATATTGAGAGACACAATTATCAAGGTAGTTATAAATCCCCTATTAGTATTTTAGTCTATTGATTAATTAGAAAAGGAATATGGGGGAAAAAGACTTGATTGACTATGTCCTTTTACAATTCACGTGTTATGTCCAAGAAGATAGGATGAACTAAAATGCAATGAGCAAACTGAGTTGAAGCATCTATCTGAATGAAAAGAGCAAAGATATTAAAGGATCCTAGGGCATTCATCCATGTCTCTAACCATTTATCCATTCATTTACTTAAAAATATTAAACACCCAATCAGTGTCACATATTGCACAAGAGAGGAAGAAAATAAGTCTATATTTTAGAGGGGGATAATAGGAGCATATATTCAAGATAGAGAGGACTTTCTCTCATGTTAGATTGAGATGTGAGGGTACTGGGGTCATCTTCTTGGATAAAAAATGTGATTTGGAGATCTAGAGTATGAGCAGGAGTATTCACAAAAAGAACAGAGTCAGGAGTGAAGCAAAGGAGAGCAGGGATATATGCCACCCAAAATAAATAGCAAACCCCCAAAGTCAAGAAATAAGAGATAACATTAAATAGAATTAATTCAGTTTTATCAAAGTGATGACATCCCAAAAGGGAAGAAAATGGTATGGAGTGCAGCTAGAATGTAAGCAGGCTCTTATAGGTCCACTAGGAGTTGTAGGCAGAAAAGTGATGCAATTATATCTGCATATTAAGCCAATCACTTAAACTGCAGTGTGGGAAATATATTGAACGCAGTGAGACCAACTAGGAGACTGATGCAGTAATACAAGTGAGAGATAACTTGAACTAGGAAAACATCGGTTGGTTCTGAAAAGGGGTAACTTTGAGTAATCTTTAGTAAACAGAGTACACTTGACTTGCTGATTAGATGTAGGAAGGAAAGAGAGCTTTCATAAATTTCTGACTGGATTATGATGTGATGTCATTCATTGGTTAAGATGTAGTAACTATGATACAGGATAAATACAGTTATTGAGAGGAGAGAGAATGGTTTCTATTTTCAATGTTCTGAATTTTATATATACATGGTATATCCAAGTTAAGTTCTCCAGTGGGTACTTTATTTGGTTTGGATCCAAAGTTCAGGAAAAATAGAGGAACTGATCAGAGAATCGTCATTATAAAGAACATAACTGGTGACGGGGGCATCCAGGAAGAGTATATGAAATCATCCACTGGAGGTGGACCTAGAAGAATAAAGGGACCTAGTATCAAGACTTTGAATAATATTAATATTTAGTTTTAATATTAAGATAAAGAATGGCCTTATAAGGAGATTGTGTAAGAGCTGGAGAAAAGTACTTTCTATACTGAATGTTGTTAGAATGTCCAGATTGTCATTTATCTGTTTTTACTCAGCTCATTTCCATATGTGTACTCAACCGTGAATTGCAGGAGAATGGACCACTCAAAACTACATCTCCCAGACTTCTTTTTTAGTTGACATCCACTTAACTTTAAGCAATGAGAGATGCCTACTGGAAAAATGGTAGAGGTAAGGAAGGGAGAAGCTACTGATTTTTTCTGTCACTCTAACAGTAGTGATCATGTTTGCCAGGAACTATGGGCTCTCTCAATGTCAAAGATTCCCAAGCAGTAGTTTTAATAACAACAACATTCATTTCCATCAGTGTCAACTATGAGTTTGTTCCTGAGTTGTGGTAAAACTACCTCCTGCTTTATTTACCCTACTCTAGGGATTTTTTTTTTTTAAGATTTTGTTTATTTATCTGACAGAGAGAAACACAGCTAGAGAGAGAATACAAGCAGGGGGAGTGAGAGAGGGAGAAGCAGGCTTCCCGCTGAGCAGGGAGCACAATGCTGGGCTTGATCCCAGGAATCTGGGATCATGACCTGAGCAGATGCTTAAAAACTGAGCCATCCAGGCAAACCCCTAGGGATGGTTATTAAAGTTTATGGTAGTAACTCCCTGTACTAAGTTGCTTTCTGTTCTTGCTCGCTAAGCTCTTCAAATACACACATTTCTAAACGTGGCTTGTAAGACTGTATCATCTTTCCATGAATAATTTTCCAGCTTTGCATTGGGCCATTCTGTTTCTGCTTTTAAAATTAATATTCTGAACAGGTTTGAGATTGTTGTAATTCTTCCATCTTTGTAATAGTTTCCTTGTATTAAATTGCCATTTGACACAATAGGCAAGGTTCTTGTGTTCCTGGTTGGACCTTAATTGATTCAGAACTCCTGCTGAAGAGAGAAGACTAGTGGCAACAAAGAAGTTGCTAAGGACTCTGGCAAGAATCATTTCAGTGTAAAAGTGGAGCAAAAGTCAGATTTCTCAAGTTGAAGATACTGAATGATGATTACATCCAGAAAGCAAAGACAGAAATGGTCTAGAAGTTCAGCCATAAAAGTGAGGAGAGAACAGGTAGGAAAGAAGTGTTAGCCTTGTGCTGTTAAATATGGTAGCCAGTAGACACATGTAGTTATTGAGCATTTAAATTGTGATTAGTTTGAATTGAGATATATATGTGTGCTATAAGTAAAAAAACAAATTTACTGTATTTTCAGATAGTATTAACAAAGGAAAGATTTCATGATTTTTTTCATCAATTATATGTTGGAATATTAAGCAATAAAATACTATTCAAATTAATTTATTTTAAATTTCATTTAGTATAGTTACTAGAACACTTAAAATTATATATATGGCTTGGACAGTAGTGTTCTAGACAAAGAATGAAATAGCCAAGGGTGTTATAAGTCTCCTCTATGTGTTATGGTCTACAAGATATGTGGTTTAGAGTTCGGCAGGGCCTAAAACATACAATATGCACATGAAACAATGTTGCATCAAAACAAACTTTGGTAAGATGGGAAAATGCTGATTGTTTTGATTCCATAATTAGAAAAAACATACAATTTTCTGTGTTCAGAAGACTCTTGAGAATAAATGGTATTTGTAGGAGACATAATCTGATTTGCATGAATTATCATGGCAATGCACAGGGTTGAATTGGGTAAGGTGATACTGAAGTGAAGAAGATCAATTAGAGGACATTAGCAAGAGTCCTGGAGAGAGGTGAGGGAGGTCAAAATTAAGATAGTGTATATGGGACAGATAGGGTGGTATAATGGATAGTATGGAAACAGAATTGTCAAGATTTGGATAATAGTAGAATGTAGAGGTTTACAGAGAAGCTGCACCACCTATCAACTTTGAAGTATTTGAAGTACACCATGAAGTTAAATTGTATACTCAGGTTTCAGATAGATTTGTTTAGAAAGAGGAAATGTCATCACTTTGGAAAATAAACTTACTTATATTACTAGTTTACCAAGGAACAGAGACATCATCACATGCCCTGATGGTGCAACCAAACCTTCGTATATCAAACTCTTTAAACTGACAAATAACGATTTTGGTAGTGACAATGTTGTCAAGCTTTTAATCAAAACATCAGCTGGTTACTAATGTGATATTCTCAAATGATGCTGAACAGCTACCTGCTGTGGAAACTACTTGGAGGTGGAGAGAGCAGGTAAGGGTTCAAGGCCTGGCTCTATCAAAACCAACTATGAAAGTGACTTTACCTATTAGAGCCTTAATTCCTTCACCCATAAAATAAAGGTAAAAATAACTGCTACCAGATACTTTAACATTGCACAAGGCCATGTAAGTGAATATACTTTATAAATAAGGAAGATTTGCATAAATATACATATGGTACTTTTTTTATAGATTCTATTTCAAATTTACACACAGATTTTTTTTTTTTTAGTGGAAGTGTGAACATTTCCATAAGTGAACTTTTAATGATTAAGCTCCTACAATGTGGAGAAAAGAAAGTCTGAGCTCAAGTATCTATTAATAGGGATTCTAATAGTCACCCACCCCCACAGTAAACGTGTTGGTATGTGTAAGTTTGTGCAGGGAGGGATGAGTGGGTGTGTGTTTCAGAGTGGAGATGTAGAAAGAAAACATCACAGCTTGAAAAAGCTATCCTTGAATGTTTTGCAAAAACAGTTTCTACAATTAACCTCGCTGATCTGTTTATAAACCCAAAATAGTATAAACACACACAGTTGCTCTCATTAATTTTTGATAAGCAATAAGACTCACAAATATTTTACTTCTAAGCATATGTTATCTGCAGTTGGCTACAGTGGCAGGCATATGCTTTGACATATGATATTCCATCTTGTACCAAATGCACATGACTCACATCTAAAACAATAGCTGAACTACATGTGGGCATCTCATTGGCTGAGTGTTTGGCTCATTTATATTTGGGCTTCTCTGAATAAGTTTTTAAAGCCAGGGAAATACACAAGTACCTAAATCTGGGACACTTCAAATTTTATGAATGTATGTTGCTTTATCCACTCTTAAAACAGTAATAGAAAATGGGCTGAAAGTCTACACAGTATAACTTGAGTTTCTTAAAACAGTAATAGAAAATGGGCTGAAAGTCTACACAGTATATAAACTCCTACAACATCCATTTGTCCTCAAATAACCTACAGCAAACTAACAGAGTGGGCCCTTTCCTGAAAATATAATTCTCAAAGTCATTCTTTTGTTTTAAGCAACCCAACCAAAATTGAATATCTTTTACATGCTTAGCAAAATACTTACTACAGTATTTTCTAAAAGTGGCAAAAGAGCCAAATAGCAACTCAGTAGTTAGAAGGCCAATATGTTTACATACAAAACAACCAGCTTCTATTACATACAAAGTTCTCTATTATTCAGTAAAAACTAATAGGTTCTACCATTAATCTCTGTCAGACTTGAATCCTGGAACACTTAAGGAGTTAGTTAAAGGATATGCTAAGAAATGATATAATAAGGAAATAATGGCTGACCTGAGTATAAACCACAGGTAAATTAAGAATACCCAAAGAAAGAAGGAAGGCATTCCACTTGTAGATAAAAGCATGAACCAATGTGTGAAGGTTTGGATCAGTTTTTGTGCCAGTTGCAAGGAAAAATTGGTAACAAGGTAGAAGCATTTGAGGAAGAATTTGTCTAAGTTAAAGGTATCTAGAGACCAGAGCAGAGGAAGATTGCAGTGGAGTAGGAGGACCCTAGGCACTCATCATCCCATGAAAACAACCAAGTAAGTATCAAATTATCCTCTAGAAATAGACCTGAATGAAGACTGGAAGAAAAACTTCCACAACTAAACAGAGAAAAGAGGCCACGTCAAAGAAGGTAGGAAGTGCAGAAATGTGGTTTAGGGGAGAAATGAATCATAGGTGCTACAGACAGGAGGAAGTCATAGTTGCAGATAAGGGTGAGAAAGAGTTGTACACACAGGGACAGTATTTCTCCAAGGCCATTGGCTTGGAAAAAGAGAGGGGCCAAATTTTTGAGTTCTTGGAAGCAGTAGGGCTTAAAGCCTAGAGTTTTAAAGGTAAGTGGACTTGGCTGGCATGGAGCCCAGAGAATACTGGAGAGAAGGTATGTGAACAACCCAGGGGCAGAAAGTATGGAAACAGTGATCTGAAGAGCACCTAGTGCACACAGGAGGAGATTATTCTTTTCTTTGAGAGTGTCTCTTACAGGAAGTGTTCATAGAGACAGATACCTCTCTGGGAACAAAGGAGATGACTAGCACCATTTCTCTCCACGGTCCCTCACCATAAACACAGAGACACAGGTGGGAAGCAGCACAGCACCAACCCTGGCTGCCTAACTTGCCTATACCAAGCCCCACCCTCTTGTACTCTGGTGGAATTCCATTTCTCAGTCACACATGCCTCAGTCCCAGGGCAGCAGGATCCTCCCCAAGAAGATAAGCACAAACCCTTTCCCACACCATGTCTCCTGACCTAAGACTTCTGCAAGGCCTCAGTTGCAGTGGAGATGGTAACAAGTCTTGTTTCACAAGCAGACCAGAGCACTCCTATTTAAAACTCACCACATTCAGGCCAGGGACCAAACACTGTCACAGCAGGCAAAGAGGTCTTCTGCAGATGACTGGCCTGAAGGACAGAGCAGACAGAACACAAAAGCAAAGTGTACACAGCACACACTAGAGATACTCCCTCCAGTGCCAGGCCCTGGGCAATATGTGGCCTTTCCATAAGGCTATTATGGAGACATAACAGGCTTTTCCCTCACACAGATAAAAAGGCAGAGACTTAGAAAAAATGTGAAGATGAAGGAGTTTATTCCAAAAAAGATAAGGATGCACCAAGAGATCTAAGTGAAAGAGATATACCCAGCATGCCTGATGGAGAATTTAAAGCAACAATCCTAAGAATACTCACTGGGCTTGAGAAAAAAATAGGAGATAGCAATGAGACCCTCACCACAAGAGTTAAAAAAAAAAAAAAGAATCAATCACAGATGAGTTCAATAAAGATTAGAATCACACCTGATGAATGAACAGAAGATGGAAGAAGCAGAGAAACAAAATAATGACAGAAAACAAAGTACTGGAAAGCAATGAAGCTGAACAAGAGAGAAAGAATTATGCAACTTGAGAACAGACATTGGAGACTCAGTGACTCCATCAAATGTAATGACATTCATATTATGTGAGTCCCAGAAGAAGAGAGCAAAAAGGAGGCAGAAAATTTATTTGAAGAAATAATAGCTGAAAACTTTATTAAACTGAGGACAGAAAGAGACATCCAGATGCAGGAAGAATAGGAAACTACCATCAAAATCAACAAAAGCAGGCCAATACCAAAACAGATTGTAATTAAATTTACAAATTATAGTGATAAAAAAAAATCTTAAGAGCATCAAGACAAAAGAAGTTCTTAACCTACAAGGGAAAACTCACAAGCCCAGTTGGAAATTTTCAACAGAAACTTGGCAAGCCAGAAGACAGTGACATAATATATTCAAAGTGCTGAAGAGGAAATATCTGTAGCCAAGAATACTATTGACCAAGGCAATCATCCAGAATAGAAGGAGAAAAACAAAAACTTAAGGAATTCACAACCACTAAACCATCCCTGCAAGAAATATTAAAGGGGCCTCCTTGAGTGAAAAAGATAGCCCCAAATTGACAAAGACAAGAAAGGATCAGAGAAATCTCCAGAAGCAATGAGAAAACAAGTAATAAAATGGCAATAAATACATATCTATCAATACTTACTTTGAGTGTGAATGGACTAATGCTTCAATCAAAAGACACAGGGTATCAGAATGGATAAAAAAGAAGAACCATCTATATATTTCCTACAAGAGACTCACTTTAGACCTAAAAACACCTGAAGATTGAGAGGAGATGGAGAAACATTTATTATGCAAATTGATGTTGAGCTGTAATACTTATGTCAGACAACTAGACTTTAAAACAAAGACTAACAAAGACAAAGAAGGACACTATAAAAAGGGACAATCCAACAAGATGATATAACAATTGCAAATATTTATTCACACAACATGGGAGCACCTAAATACATAAAAGAACAAATAATTAACATAAAGGATCTAATCTATAATAATACACAGGAGGGGATTTTAACACCCTACGCACATCAAGGGACAGACCATCTAAATAGAAAATCAACAAGGAAACAATGGTTTTGAATGACACTACACCAAATGGACTTAAGAGATACATTCAGAACATTCCATTCTAAAACAATATAATACACATTCTTTTCAAGTGCACATGGAACATTATTCAGAATATATCATGTATTAGGCCACAAAACAGGCCTCAACAAATTCAAGATCAAAGCCTCACTATGCACATTTTCTGAACATAAAGCTATGAAACTAGAAGTCAATAATGAAAATAAATTTGGAAAGAACACAAATAAATCAAGATTAAACAACATGCTATTAAACAATGAAAGGGTCAGTCAGGAAATCAAATAAGAAAAATATGTGGAAATAAATGAAAATGAAAATAAGACAGTATAAAACTTTGGGGATGCAGCAAAAATAGTCATAAAAGGGAAATAAAGAGCAATACAGGTCTACCTCAAGTAGCAAGAAAAATCTCAAATATACAACCTGACCTTATCCTTAAAGGAGCTAGAAAAAGCAAAATTAATTAAGCCTAAAGCCAGAAGGAAGGAAATTATAAGGATTAGAGTAGAAATAAATGGCATAGGGGCACTTGGGTGGTTCAGTCAGTTAAGCATCTGCCTTCTGCTCAGCTCATGATCTCAGGGTCCTGGGACTGAGCCTTGCACAGGGCTCCCTGCTCAGCGGGGAGTCTGCTTTTCCCTCTCTCTTTGTTCCTCCCCCCACTCATGCTCTCTAATAAAGTCCTAAAAAAAAAATAGGAATGACATAGAATCTAAAAAATCTAGTAGAACAGATCAATGACCCCAGGAGCTGATCTTTGAAAAAATTAATAAAATTTATAAATTTTATCAAAAAAAAAGGACCCAAATAAATGAAACAACAAATGAGAGAGGAGAAATAACAACCAACACCACAGAAATGCACACAATTATAAGAGAATACCATAAAAAACTGTATGCAAACAAATTGGACAATCTGGAATAAATTCCTAGAAACATGTAAACTACCAAAACTGAAACAGGGGTAGAGTATTTTGGGTGTTCCACATAGAGTATCATGTCATCTGCAAAGAGAGAGAGTTTGACTTCTTCTTTGCCAAGCTGGATACATTTTATTTCTTTCTGTTGTCTGATTGCTGTTGCTAGGACTTCTAACACTATGTTGAACAGTAGTGGTGAGAGTGGGCATCCTTGTCTTGTTCCTGATCTCAGAGGAAAGGCTGTCAGTATTTCCCTGTTGAGAATGATATTTGCTGTGGGTTTTTTGTAGATAGATTTTATGAGTTTGAGAAATGTTCTCTCTATCCCTATACTTTGAAGAGTTTTGATCAGGAACAGATGTTGTATTTTGTGAAATGCCTTTTCTGCATCAATTGAGAGTACCATGTGGTTCTTCTCTCTTCTCTTATTGATTTGTTCTATCACGTTGATTGTTTTGTGAGTGTTGAACCACCCTTGAATCCCTGGGATAAAACCCACCTGGTCATGGTGGATGATCTTTTTAATGTATTGTTGGATCCTGTTGGCAAGGATCTTGTTGAGAATCTTGGCATCCGTATTCATCAGTGATATTGGTCTGAAGTTCTCCTTTTTGATGGGGTCTTTGGTTTGGGGATTAGAGTGATGCTGGCTTCATAGAAAGAGTCTGGAAGTTTTCCTTCCATTTCTATTTTTTGAAAGAGCTTCAGGAGAATAGGTGTTATTTCTTCTTTGAATGTTTGGTAGAATTCCCCAGGGAATCCGTCTGG
>PITA01025626.1:0-24014 GCA_004023965.1 Spilogale gracilis
GACTGTGTGGTCCATGCTAAGGCCCTTCTCAACTGCCCTTGTTCTTGCCCTTGCAACTTGTTTCTCTTTGAAAAGAGCGTCTTTCACACGGGAGAAAATGAGAGACTGAGATGGCTCAGAGGAAAAGTAGGAGGAGTCAGGCCACCTGTGGAAGGCAAGCACATTCCAGCACCTTGATTATGCACAGGCACGCACCCTGATCTGCCAGGAGGCCCAGGAGGATGTCCTGGGCACTAGCTTCAGCGCTCCTGCTCTGTTGGGGTTTGTGTTCCCGGCTTCCTCAGTGTTTCGGTTCCTTTCAGTTACTTGTTCACAGCTCGGCGTGTTTTAACATCACTGTTTCTTTCCCTGCCGCTCCTCCAGTCACCTGTGTGTGTCATCAGGACTGTGTGTCTAGAAGCTTCAGTAAGACTGTTGTATACCGAAAGTGGTAAAGAGGGGACAATTAGCGGTGAGGCGTTCCAAAGTGTAGGACCTCGGGCGACATTTTCAAAATCTCCCTGAGCATCGGGGTCCTCGTCAGTAAATGTTAGCTCATCGATATCTGATTGTATGGAAATTTCAAAGGACTTCTGTAAACTACCAGAGCCCATGCTAGCCTGGAACGCAGTCTTAAACAACTTGCCCAGTTTTCTTCTTTTCCAGGTGGCTGCCCGCTGAGAAGTTGGGCTAATCATCTTCACTTACAGCCTAAGTGCGAGGATGAGTTTGCCCCTTGCCAGGAGTTGGGAGAGTGAGGTGGCGTGGCCTTGTGCAGCAGTCAGTGGGGTCATGAGTGGGGAGAAAAATGAAAGTGCAAAAAAAGTTGTTTCTCCCAACCCCACTAACGCATCATGCCCCCTCTTCCCCGGAATCGTCACTGATGCAATTTCCTTGTTTTTCCTCCCAGGTACTATTGGAGACTGGAAAAATCACATGACTGTTGAGCAGAATGAAAGGTTTGACAAGATTTTCCAAAGGGAGATGAAAGGATTTCCCCTGAAGTTCATCTGGGACATGAATGAAGACTAGAATGCTAAGCAAAGCATGATTCCTTTAAGAAAGCGCTTGCAGAAGGAAATACATTGAATTGTACACTTTCATCTTTGACTCTCATTGCGTCATTATTGGAAAACCTCAGTTGTCGTTAGCTATGAATATGCTGTCTCTACGTCATTTGCCATCTGTACCCTGTTTCCCATTGGCTGGCATGCCCCAGTTGCCGTTCAGGGGAGGGTCCTCTCTTTGTTTTGGCATATAATTAGGGAACAGATTTTATTCTATGTTCAGAAATTCCAAAGGTCTTGGGCCAAAAAGGGAGTCATAACATGGGATCAGTTTAGCATCTTATAAGAGAAGCCTTGTCATTATTAAAAAAGATACTTATAGCCTTTCTTCATAGGTAAGACTTTAATTTTTAGGTAGTGACTGAACCTTTCTTTTTTTTTTTTTTTACCTTTCATTTTATGGCTTCCGGGTTTTGTGTCTGACTTTGAGGGTTGCTATCACAAGTATTTTTGTGCATTCATAAATCTTATCTTTATTCACCTTGTGTTAGTTGTCTTAAGAAAGATATTTTCTTTTCTACCATATAGAAATTGGCCCGAGGCCATTTATGGAAGAGCCAACCTTCTTTATAGGCATTTAAATAAATTCAAAGAGACATGATCTCGTTCTAATCAGTTTCATGCACATGAGCCGACTTAGGCAAAATACTTACTTTTCTGCTGATATACTTTTCTCGCAACCATGCCAGAGTTTCTCAAATCAGTTAATAAACTATCATGAGGAGTTTTGTTGGAATGTTGCTGAGTATCACTTTATTCTTAAAAGGTCATTTCAAATCTGGCATCATCGCTCCTTGAGACTTCCCATTCAGGGATAATCTGTGTTTTCTTTCCTGTCATTTGGTACCGCTACATGGGCCTTCTATAAGGCTTGCTTATTGCCTGCGGAGTTTGTCCTAAGCAGGCCTCTGTGGTGTTTGTAGCCATTGGGAGGAACATAGTTCTGAGTTACGTTTTCCATCTGCCGATCCGTGCTCCTGGATTTTGCCTGCCCACGTCTATCCTGGGTATCTGCAGTAAGGCTGGCTGAGTGGAAGCAGGGCAGTCAGTGCGGGCCTGCAGGGGTGTGGGGGTGTGGGTGCTGCCACCCAATGCGATCCTGCAGAGCCACTGGCTTATCTCTGTGTGTTTCTGCTGAGTTGAGGGTTGCTGGCTGCCTTGCGTGCCTTTGCTTCCATCGACCCATGGCTCTGTTTATCTTTCCTAAGAAACACACCTAAGTTCTTTCCTGAACCCTGATCCTTGCATTGCAGGGCTGCTCCTGGTACAGCACCTCTTGCCTTTCTGAACTCTTTTCTTCCGAGGGTTCATAACTTCCACAGCCGTGGGCTTAGGAGGGGACACATGTCTGGAATGAGACCTTCCTTTCCTCCTCCCTTCTCCTTATTCCTTCTCAAACTAGAGTTTGTGTGGGGCAGCAGGAAGGTAATCTCGTGTCTAAGTAAATAAATATTGACGCCTTCTGTATGCAAGGTATTGCCTTTAGAATTACATACGCATTGTCTGCTTTAGGATGAGCAAAACCCTGATGAGGCAGGTTGTTTTTCATAACTGGAAAACGAAGAGGTGCGGGGAGGAAAGGAAATTTCCCCTGGGCCGCTAGGTAGTGTTAGCCCTCTCTGTCTCGCTCTAGAAATGAAAAATCCTTAATACTCTCCTGGCCTGTGGTTTCCCATTAGGGATTGAACTGGGTTGAAACTGAGTCTTCGTTTAACATGACTCAAGTCTGTCCTTTTCATCCCCATTCCACTGAGACACCTGGAGATCTGTTTCTCCTTAGCCCTTTGAAATGGAACCACGGGGTTCTCACCTTCACTGGTGTGCATTGTAGTTCTCATTTATCCTGCCTGAAAGTTTCAAAATCTGGCCTAAGCCCCAAATTGGCAAATGCACCCTGGAAAGAAACCCAGGATTCTTCGCCTATAAAGGCTCTTCCCTCCCTGGAATTTCAGTTGATCTACTTCCTATTGTTTCCAGAGATCACAGGTCTTTAAATTTTTAAATTTTTGCGATTTAGTTGTTGTTTCGACTAATTTTAGCCAGGGGAGATACGGTGTCTGGACTTACTCCATCCTGCGTACTCAAGAAAGGAAGTCTTGGCCACAGTTTTGACAATGATATGACCAGTTTTGGTGGCCTCCTGCCCGTTGTGATGAGTCGAGCTCAGTCTGCCTGTCTAGTCTTTCAGTTGTAGTAGCAAAGCCAACCTACACTTTCTGGTAGGAATTTCACTCTCAGTACTTTTACCATCAAATACATCTGCGGGGCAACGTGGGTCTGAAGGAAAGTGAGTAGTCTTGGTACAAGACCCCATCGATGACACAGGTGCCGTGCCAGCGATTCCTGATGCTGGGGTGTCACAGAAAATGTCCTCTGCCCCGCTTACCCCGTCTGTGCTCCAGCTCTCTGATGACCGTAACAGCCCTTTTGCATGTTACGTTATTGAGCTATCGTGTGTTTCCAGGAGGAGAGAGAAGCTTACCAACCCCAATTCATGAATGGGAGAACGGATGTGTAAGCTGCGAACAATTTCCATTATAGCTCTGTAGATTGACAGGTGGACTTATTTCACAGGGTAGGCAGGTGCTTCTGTCTACATCAGGGACATATTTCTACTGCCTTTTACCTAGAGCCATCCCAAGTTTCCCTTCCCCAAGTGATCATCCTGGAGGTGAGACGAGGCCTTTGTTTCCAACAAAATACACGTTGTTGGTGGCAGTAGCTTTCTGGACTTTCAGCATATAGATATGTCCCGGTTTGGGCATTAAAATCTAGATTTCATCTAGATTTCCACTCCATAGAAATTCCGATGTTGCAGGCTTTCAGAAAGGTCTAGAAGCCTGAGATTTGTCGGCACCCTTTAGGCACACTTCACATGATCCTCATCAATGGCTTCCTTGTACTGATCTGAAGAGTAATCTCGTGTGTGTGCCCGTACGTATGTATGACCATGTCTCCGTCTTTCTTTGAAATCATTTCCTGCAGTTAATGTTTAAAAATTTAATCGATGCTCTGTCAACAGTTTCTCAAGCTAACTTCCTGAGAATATTCTGACCTTTTTATCTTGGATATTCTGCAATAGCTTTGGATGGCTCCTGAGAATTCAGGAGTGTTCGTAGGTTTAGTTTTAAGAACGGGTTGTTTCTGTGGCCTATGCGTTCTCTGTATCCATACTGGTGTCCAGAATGTGATTAGATTTCAGGCCATAAAAGGCATTTGTGTTTTAATACGACGTGCGTTTTAGTATCTGAAGAGTAGCTAAATGAATACAGTTCTAAGAGATAATCGGTGTGACTGTCTAGGTGAAATAAATCAACACTGCTGACCCAGAAATCCACTGATTGTTTTTTCTTACTTGATTTATGGTTGCGCAGCTGTTCATTTTATAGCGTACTTGTGGCATGTGCATATAGGGCTCGTGAACATTGATAATTTATTTTACTTGATGGTAAACAAATTATTTTAAGAAGAGAGAGAAGTGAGAATGACCAGTCTGTTCAAGAGATGAGGTTCGGCAGTAAAAGCCTGAAGTTTCTCTTTGCATCTCTGCTTCCAGGGTCTGTGGCATATATGCCCCAGGGCTTCCTGCTTGCCTGCAGGCAATGGAGCAAGGTCATTCTCCACCGTTATGTTTAAGGAGTTTCTTAGTGAGAGGAGCATTACTTGGGTCCCGAGACAATCTGACCGAGAGTCAAGCATCCCATTGGGTTAGATGAGATTCAGAGAACATACCAGTGCCCGGATTGTTCTCACTCATCCCGAATCACAAAGGAACAAAAGACTGAATGCTCACCTTCTAACGATGTCAAATCATGTGAGGATATTGTGGTAACTGGCCAATTAGTCATTACTCTCATAGTTGTGTTCTGCACAATTTTCTCTCAACCTTTACCAAGAGTTAATTTAACTCTTTTGATGTGAGCAATGCCATGTCCCCTCTCTCAACAAGTGCCTCTTCACATGATTAAAACTTTAGAATGACACTAAATCACTGTAAGATTTACTTTGTTAAACATATTAATTTTGTTAAAGGTGTTATTTATTTGAGAGAGAGAGAGAGAGTGTGAAAGCAAGAGCAGGAAAAATGGGCAGAGTGAGAGGGAGACGCAGACTCCTCACTGAGCAGGGACTCTGACGATGAGATCATGACGTGAGCCGAAGGCAGGCACTTAGCTGACTGAGCCACCCAGTCATCCCTTAAACATATGAATTCCTTAAGAGCTAACCACTTCCAGCTATATAGTCAATATGTGCCAGGCTCAAGCACGACTCCTTCCAGGGGCTTTGTTGCCCTTGTACCTTCTAAGTCCATAACTTCCACTTTTGGCTGCTCTCAGTGAAACCGCCAGGAGCATTCACGCACCACTCATTGAAGGCACATAGGTTTTCATTTCTTTTCGGTAGACACCTACAAGTTGAAGGGCCAAACTGCTTTCCAAGGACTCTCCCTTTACATCAGCACCGCTGGAAAGGGTTCTCATCTCTCCACATCCACAGTAGTGTGAGTTATTTTCAGTCTTTGTGATATAGCCATTGAGTAAAGTAGGAAGTGAGCTATCATTTTGCTGGAGGAAGTCAAAGAATATTGGGGGCGGGGGCATGGTGGCACTGTCGGACGAGTGTCAGCCACATGGTTGTGGCGTGGGTTGTGATCTCAGCGTGGTGAGATGGGACCCACGTGGGCTCTCTGCTCAGCAGGGAGTCTGCTTCAGATTCTCTCTCCCTCTCCCTCTGCCCCTCCCCAACATGCTCTGCCTCGGGTAAATGAATAAATCTTTAAAAACTATATTGGAGAAGTCTACCAAGTCAGCATTTCAAATAATGCTGACAGGCATATTGTCACCAGAATCAAAAGCACTGTCCAATCTAAAATGTGGATATTTTGCTTACCATGGATTTTATCTACATTAATTTTTACTTTTTAAAGTACTGCATTGAAACATCTGCATTATCCCAGTTCCTGAGATTTGGGTGCCTCCTTAAGTTCCGTACCAGATACAGGTGACCCAATCCCTTCACCACAGTCCTTGGGAGTTCAACAGGGCTTTCCAAGTTTCCTGGCCTTCATCTTCCAAAGCATCAGGTTTTTGCCTTCTGCAGCTCTGAATAATGCCTCTAGATTCTGTGTTACCTCATATTTTTGTGCCAGCAAGGATGCATTGGAAAAAAAGTGGATACATATTGATCTAAGGCAAACCCAATGAAAAGGTTATATGAACGTTTCCTACTCGAGGTAATACCGGGAAGAGTGATCCATAACAACTCTTATGGATGCAAAGGGTGAGTTCACGGATTATACTGTCACAAAGTTCCAAGATAGCTTTGCCAAAAAGCAAGGAGACGCATCCCTGGATAAAGGGAAAGGGAGAATGTGGTTTCTCAATATTTATGTGCTAGCCCATTGTTTGTGTTACAACACAAGTTCAGCCAACGACCTCAAGTAGCTCACAGTGTTTGTCCTTCAGAAATCCTACGTATCTGGCAGCAAAGGTAGCCACTGTATGACTACATAGCAAAACAAGCCACACACTTCCAGAACTGTAGGGAGTAATTTCAGAGAGACCATTGAGTTCTAACAAGATAGGGAAAGATTTTCACAAATGACACACAGAGTACGAGTCCATAGAAATGCGTAAATGGGAAGGATATTAGCTTGGTGCCACTTTAGGACTTATGTCGGGGTGATGTAGACAGAGAATGCTGCCAAAAAGGTATAGTGTGAATTGATGGGCTTTTGTTTCATGTCACCCTTTTTGGGCAGCACACTTGGAAAAAAAAAATGGGGAGAGGAAGAGGTGGGCTGGGAATGCACAATTTAGTGCACCCTCCAGTTAACGAAAAATAGGGAAATGCCGGGAACGTTTCAAGAATATCTTAGAGGGACAGAGGTCCTAGCGTTGAGAGGGAGGAGTCCAAGTTGGTGGAGGAGTACCAGACCTTAGTGGTGTCTGGTCCTAGGAATTTGGCTAGATAGCTATTAAATCCTTCTGAACACCCGTGAACTCACCCAGAGATCAAAGAAAAGAATGGCTGCAACTCTACAGAGAGAAAACTGACCACTTTCTGCAAGGTAGGAGGTGCAGAGAAGTGAATCTGAGGTGATATATGGGAAGATAAACCACGGGGGCAGGAGCGGGGGTGGGGGTGGTGGGGGTGGGACCTCCATAAGCCGGCTGCCAGAAAGTGATAGAGCAGCGGAGTTCTGGAAGCCTCCTCTGGTAGGAGATGTTGCTCAGGGTGCTAAGTGGGGCCAGAACACTCGCTGGGGCAGTGTGGTCTCAGGATCCTCGGCGTCACAGGAAGACCAGGGGTGCCTGAGTGCGGCAGAGCTCCCAGGCACTGGACTGCGGAAGCCAGCTGCCATCAGTAGCCCAGGAGTGGGTTCTCAGCTCAGGGTTGCCATAAACCAAAAAGCACCACACAGTCGGACCTCTGCTCTCTGAGTAGAGGCCCAACAAATAGCATAACTGCCGAGACACCCCATCCTCCCCTGGAAGGAGCGGAGCGGAAGCGCCTCCACCAACTTGGACTCCTCCCTCTCAACGCTAGGACCTCTGTCCCTCTAAGATATTCTTGAAACATTCCCGGCATTTCCCTATTTTTCGTTAACTGGAGGGTTTGGAGACTGGACATGGGGTTGCCTGAGATAGAAACGCTGGTTCACAGGTGGAAGAGCACAGAGAGCAGACAGAGACCAGGGAGACAAGAGTGATTGCTGCTTTTCCCTAAGGGTGCAATGAGCTCTCAAGCTCTCCCATTGGAGGTTGGAGATTGAGAAGTCCCCATTTCATTCTCATCCATAAAGCTGCAAGTGGAGAGCCTTGGGGTAACAGAAGACACAAAGATCAGTCCGGAGCCGCTTTCTTAGCCTGGCCCCTGGGAAGGGTGGTGCAGTTCTGCCAGGGGACAAGGACACCTGAGAATCACTCCAGCAGGCCCCTCCCCCTGAAGATCAGCAAGAACTACCGGCTAAGGCCAAGTTTGCGGATCACACAGAACTGCCAAACTCCAGCACAAGACATAACATAGCATATTAAAATTCACGTTTTTTTGTGCCCATGATTCTTTAGCCTTTCAATTTTAATTTTTTTCTCCTTCCTTTTTCAATCAGTTTATGTGATCAACTCTCCTAAGTCTTTTTTAATTTTCATTTTTACACTTACATTCTATCCTTTCAATGTATTTAATTTTATTTTTGTATATACATAAATTTTTCTTTCTTTAGAATTTTGGAACGCAGTTTCTTCTAACAAACAGACCAAAATATACCCAGGATACAGTGTGTTGCTCTGTTCTGTTTACACTTTTTCTTTTTTTTCTTCTCTCCTTTTTGTCCTTTAATGTTCAGTATTACAGTTGCGTTCTATCCTCTCATCATATTTAATTTTACTCTTGTACATATCTAAGTTTTTCGTTCTTTACAATTGTGGGATCTAGCTTGCTAACATACCGACCGACATACACACAGGATCCAGTGTATTGCTCTGGATGGTTCAACTCTCTTATTATTATTTTTTTTAATTTAGTATTTTTTTCTGAGTTTCGGTCTCTCCTGGTCTGTTTGGTGTATATTTCTCTGGGGGTATTTGCTCTTGTCATTTTCATATTTTGTTCTCTCATTCATTTATTCTTCTATGGACGAATGACAGGATGGAAATACTCACCTCAAACAAGAGAACAAATGGCATACTGATTGCTAGGGACCTAATCAGTATATAAGGGAGATATCAGAACTAGAGCTGAAAATGATGATTATAAAGATACAGGCTGGGCTTGAAAAAAACTTAGAAGACACTAGGAAATCTTTTTCTGAGGAAGTAATAGGACCAAAATCTAGTCAAGTCACAATGAAGAAGGCTATTGATGAGATGCAATAAAAAGTGGAGGCTCTAACTGCTATGACAAATGAGGCAGAAGAGAGGATTAGTGATATAGGAGACAAAATGATGGAGAATAAATGATGCAAGACAAGGGGAGAATTCTAGAGATAAATGATACCATAAAGCAAAATAAATATTAGAATAGTTGGGATCACAGTAGAAGAGCAAAGAGAGAAAGGGGAAGAAGCTATATTGGAGCAAATTGTAGTGGGGAACTTCCCTCATCTGTGAAGGAAACAGGCACCAAAATCCAGGAGGCACAGAGAACCTGCTCAAAATCAAGAAAAATAGGTCAACACCCCAACATCGATTAGTGAAACTTGCCTCACTCAGAGACAAAGAGAAAATCCTGAAACCGGCTCAGGACAAGAGGCCTGTAACGTATGAGGGTACAAACAGAAGGTTCACAGCAGACCTATCCACAAAGATTTGGCAGGCCAGAAAGCACGGGCATGATATCCTCAGGGTGCGGACTGAGAACATTATGCGGCCAAGAATACTTTATCCAGGCAGGATCTCATTCAAAATAGAGGGAGTGATAAAAAGCTTCCAGGACAAAGAGAAACTAAAAGAATTTGTGATCACCAAAGTGGCCCTACAAGAAATAGTAAAGGGGGTCCTCTAAGCAAAGAGAGAGCCCAAAAGCAACATAGACCAGAAAGGAACACAGACGGTATAGAGTAACAGTCACTTTACAGGTAACACAAGGGCACTCAGTTCATATCTTTCAACAGTTACTCTGAATGTAAATGGGCTAAATGCCCCAATCAAAAGACATAGGGTATCAGATTGGATACAAAGGCAAGACCCATCAATATACTGTCTGCCATAGACACATTTTTGACCCAGAGACACCTCCAGGTTGAAAGTGAGGGGGTGGAAAATGATTTATCATGTCAATGGACATCAAAAGAAAGCTGGGACAGCAATCCTTGTGTCAGACAAATTAGATTTCAAACCGAGGAGTATAATAAAAGATGAGGAAGGACACTACATCATACTGAAAGGGTCTATCCAACAAGAAGATCTAACAGTTGTAAATATTTATGCCCCTAACATTGGAGCAGCCAATTATATAAGCCAATTAATAAGGAAAGTAAAGAAACACATTGATATGAAACAGTAACAGTATGGGACTTTAACAACCCCCTCACAGCAATGCACAGATCACCTAAGGTGAAGATCAACAAGGAAATAAGGGTTCTGATGACACACTAGACCAGAAGAACTTCACAGATATATTCAGAACATTCCATTCTAAAGCAAGTACACATGGAACGTTCTCCAGAATAGGTCACATTCTGGGTCACCGATCAGGTCCCAACCAGCAGCAAAAGACTGGCATCATTCCCTACATATTTTCAGACCACAGCGCTTTGAGACTTGACCTCAACCTCACGAGGAAATTTAGCAAGTACTCAAATACACAGAGACTAAAGAGCATCCTACTGAAGAATGAATGGGTCGACCAGGAAATTAAAGAAGAATGAACAAAATTCATGGAAATAAGTGGAAACGAAAACACAACTGTTCAAAACCTCTGGGATGCATGCAGCAAAGGTGGTCCTAAGAAGGAAGTATATAGCACTACAAGCCTTCCTCAAGAAACAAGAAAGGGGTCAAATGCACAACCGAACCTTTCACCTAAAGTAGCTGGAGAAAGAGCAGCTGGAGAAAGCCTAAACCCAGCAGGAGAAGAGAATGAAGAAGGGTTAGAGCAGAAATCAGTGAAAGAGAAACCAAAAGAACAGTAGAGCAGATCAACAAAACTAAGAGCTGGTTCTTTGAAAGAATTAATAAGAATGATAAATCCCTGGGCAGACTTATCAAAAAGAAAAGAGAATGGACCCAGATAGATAAAATCAGGAATGGAAGAGGAGTGATCAGAACCAACACCAAAGAAACATAAAAAATTATATATGCCAACAAACTAGGCAATCTGGAGGAAATGGATGAATTCCTAGAGACTTAGAAACTACCCAAACTGAACCAGGAAGAAATAGAAAACCTGAACAGACCCATAACCAGCAAGGAAACTGAAGCAATAATCAAAAATCTCCCAACAAACAAGAGCCCAGGTATGAAAAACAAGGGCCGTATGGCTCTCAGGGAATTCTTCCACACAATCCCGTCCATTTAAAGAAGAATTAATACCTATGCTGCTGAAGTAGTTTTAAAAAATAAAAATGGAAGGAACCCTCCCAAACTCTACAAGGCCAGCATTACCTTGATGCCAGAACCAGACAAAGATCCTTCCAAAAAGGAGAATTACAGACTAGTATCCCTGATGAACATGGATGCAAAATTCCCACCAAGATATTAGCCAATAGGACCCAACAGTACATTTAAAGGATTGTCCACCACAGCCAAGTGGGATTTATTCCTGGGCCGCAAGCGTGGTTCAACATCTGCAAATCAATCAAGGTGATTAATAAAAGGAAGGAGGGAAGGACAGGAACCATATGTTCCTCTCCATAGATGCAGAAAAAGCATTTGACAAAGTATAGTGTCCTTTCTTCATCAAAACTGGAAGTCCTAACTAACCTTGGCAATCAGACAACAAAAAGAAATAAGACATCTGAATTGGCCAAGATTCAAACTCCCACTCTTTGCAGGTGACATGATACAACCATGTGGAAAACCCAAAAGACTGCACCCCAACTTTGTTAGAACTCACACAGGAATTCAGCAAAGTGGCAGGATATATAAAATCAATGCACAGAAATCAGTTGCATTTCCACACACTAACAATGAGACAGAAGAAAGAGAAATTAAGGGGTCGATCCCATTTATAATTGTGCCAAAAACCATAAGATACTTTAGGAACAAACCTAACAGAGGAGCAAAGGATCTATACTCAGAAAACTATAGAACGTTCATAAAGGAGATTGAGGAAAACACAAAGAAATGGAAAAATGTTCCATCTTCATGTACCGGAAGAAGAAATATTATTAAAATATCCATGCTACCGGGCGCCTGCATGGCTCAGTGGGTTAAAGCCTCTGCCTTCAGGTCTGATCTCAGGGTCCTGGGATTGAGGCCCGAGTTGGGCTCTCTGCTCAGCAGGGAGCCTTTTTCCTTCACTCCCTCTGCCTGCCTCTCTGCCTACTTGTGATCTCTCTCTCTGTCAAATAAATAAAATAAAATCTTTAAAAAAAAATACATGCTACCTAGAACAATCAATAAATTCAAAGCAATCCCTGTAAAATGCCACCTACTTTTTTCACAGAGCTGAACGTATAACCCTAAAATTTGTATGGAAGCAGAAAAGACCCCTGGAAAATGAAAAGAATGTTGCAAAAGAAAACCAAAGCGGCGCCACAATTCCAGACTTCAAGCTCTATTGCAAAGCTGTGATCATCAAGACTGTATGGCACTGGCACAAAAACAGCCACATAGATCTAGGGAACAGGATAAAGAACCCAGAAATGGACCCTCATCTCTATGGTCAAGTGATATTTGACAAAGCAGGAAAGAAGATCCAATGGAGAATAGATCGTCTCTTCAACAAATGGCATAAGGAAAATTGGAAAGAGACACACAGAAGAATGAAACTAGACCTCTTTCTTTCTTCCTTTCTTTCTTTCCTTTTTTATCATTCAGCTTTATTATTTTATTATTATTATTTTTTTGTCAGTGTTCCAAGATGAAACTAGACCACTTTCTTACAGCACACACAAATTTAGACTCAGAATGGATGAAAGACCAAACTGTGAGACAGGAATTCATCAAAGTCTTAAAGGACAACACAGGCAGCAACCTCTGTGATCTTGCCTGCAACACATTCTTGCTAGACACATCTGCAAAGGCAAGGTAAACAAAGCCAAAAAAAACCCCTGGGACTTCATCCAGATCAAAACCTTTAGCATAGCAAAGGAAACAGTGGACAGAGCCAAAAGACAGCCAACAGGACGGGAGAAGATATTTGCAAATCTCGTATCACATAAGAGCTAGTATCCAAAGTACATAAAGGACTTATCGGGGCACCTGGGTGACTCAGGGCTAAGCATCGACCTTTATCTCAGGTCATGATCTCAGGGGCCTGGGATTCCCCTGAGAGCCATACGGCCCTTGTTTTTCATACCTGGGCTCTTGTTTGTTGGGAGATTTTTGATTATTGCTTCAGTTTCCTTGCTGGTTATGGGTCTGTTCAGGTTTTCTATTTCTTCCTGGTTCAGTTTGGGTAGTTTCTAAGTCTCTAGGAATTCATCCATTTCCTCCAGATTGCCTAGTTTGTTGGCATATATAATTTTTTATGTTTCTTTGGTGTTGGTTCTGATCACTCCTCTTCCATTCCTGATTTTATCTATCTGGGTCCATTCTCTTTTCTTTTTGATAAGTCTGCCCAGGGATTTATCATTCTTATTAATTCTTTCAAAGAACCAGCTCTTAGTTTTGTTGATCTGCTCTACTGTTCTTTTGGTTTCTCTTTCACTGATTTCTGCTCTAACCCTTCTTCATTCTCTTCTCCTGCTGGGTTTAGGCTTTCTCCAGCTGCTCTTTCTCCAGCTACTTTAGGTGAAAGGTTCGGTTGTGCATTTGACCCCTTTCTTGTTTCTTGAGGAAGGCTTGTAGTGCTATATACTTCCTTCTTAGGACCACCTTTGCTGCATGCATCCCAGAGGTTTTGAACAGTTGTGTTTTCGTTTCCACTTATTTCCATGAATTTTGTTCATTCTTCTTTAATTTCCTGGTCGACCCATTCATTCTTCAGTAGGATGCTCTTTAGTCTCTGTGTATTTGAGTACTTGCTAAATTTCCTCGTGAGGTTGAGGTCAAGTCTCAAAGCGCTGTGGTCTGAAAATATGTAGGGAATGATGCCAGTCTTTTGCTGCTGGTTGGGACCTGATCGGTGACCCAGAATGTGACCTATTCTGGAGAACGTTCCATGTGTACTTGCTTTAGAATGGAATGTTCTGAATATATCTGTGAAGTTCTTCTGGTCTAGTGTGTCATCAGAACCCTTATTTCCTTGTTGATCTTCACCTTAGGTGATCTGTGCATTGCTGTGAGGGGGTTGTTAAAGTCCCATACTGTTACTGTTTCATATCAATGTGTTTCTTTACTTTCCTTATTAATTGGCTTATATAATTGGCTGCTCCAATGTTAGGGGCATAAATATTTACAACTGTTAGATCTTCTTGTTGGATAGACCCTTTCAGTATGATGTAGTGTCCTTCCTCATCTTTTATTATACTCCTCGGTTTGAAATCTAATTTGTCTGACACAAGGATTGCTGTCCCAGCTTTCTTTTGATGTCCATTGACATGATAAATCATTTTCCACCCCCTCACTTTCAACCTGGAGGTGTCTCTGGGTCAAAAATGTGTCTATGGCAGACAGTATATTGATGGGTCTTGCCTTTGTATCCAATCTGATACCCTATGTCTTTTGATTGGGGCATTTAGCCCATTTACATTCAGAGTAACTGTTGAAAGATATGAACTGAGTGCCCTTGTGTTACCTGTAAAGTGACTGTTACTCTATACCGTCTGTGTTCCTTTCTGGTCTATGTTGCTTTTGGGCTCTCTCTTTGCTTAGAGGACCCCCTTTACTATTTCTTGTAGGGCCACTTTGGTGATCACAAATTCTTTTAGTTTCTCTTTGTCCTGGAAGCTTTTTATCACTCCCTCTATTTTGAATGAGATCCTGCCTGGATAAAGTATTCTTGGCCGCATAATGTTCTCAGTCCGCACCCTGAGGATATCATGCCCGTGCTTTCTGGCCTGCCAAATCTTTGTGGATAGGTCTGCTGTGAACCTTCTGTTTGTACCCTCATACGTTACAGGCCTCTTGTCCTGAGCCGGTTTCAGGATTTTCTCTTTGTCTCTGAGTGAGGCAAGTTTCACTAATCGATGTTGGGGTGTTGACCTATTTTTCTTGATTTTGAGCAGGTTCTCTGTGCCTCCTGGATTTTGGTGCCTGTTTCCTTCACAGATGAGGGAAGTTCCCCACTACAATTTGCTCCAATATAGCTTCTTCCCCTTTCTCTCTTTGCTCTTCTACTGTGATCCCAACTATTCTAATATTTATTTTGCTTTATGGTATCATTTATCTCTAGAATTCTCCCCTTGTCTTGCATCATTTATTCTCCATCATTTTGTCTCCTATATCACTAATCCTCTCTTCTGCCTCATTTGTCATAGCAGTTAGAGCCTCCACTTTTTATTGCATCTCATCAATAGCCTTCTTCATTGTGACTTGACTAGATTTTGGTCCTATTACTTCCTCAGAAAAAGATTTCCTAGTGTCTTCTAAGTTTTTTTCAAGCCCAGCCTGTATCTTTATAATCATCATTTTCAGCTCTAGTTCTGATATCTCCCTTATATACTGATTAGGTCCCTAGCAATCAGTATGCCATTTGTTCTCTTGTTTGAGGTGAGTATTTCCATCCTGTCATTCGTCCATAGAAGAATAAATGAATGAGAGAACAAAATATGAAAATGACAAGAGCAAATACCCCCAGAGAAATATACACCAAACAGACCAGGAGAGACCGAAACTCAGAAAAAAATACTAAATTAAAAAAAATAATAATAAGAGAGTTGAACCATCCAGAGCAATACACTGGATCCTGTGTGTATGTCGGTCGGTATGTTAGCAAGCTAGATCCCACAATTGTAAAGAACGAAAAACTTAGATATGTACAAGAGTAAAATTAAATATGATGAGAGGATAGAACGCAACTGTAATACTGAACATTAAAGGACAAAAAGGAGAGAAGAAAAAAAAGAAAAAGTGTAAACAGAACAGAGCAACACACTGTATCCTGGGTATATTTTGGTCTGTTTGTTAGAAGAAACTGCGTTCCAAAATTCTAAAGAAAGAAAAATTTATGTATATACAAAAATAAAATTAAATACATTGAAAGGATAGAATGTAAGTGTAAAAATGAAAATTAAAAAAGACTTAGGAGAGTTGATCACATAAACTGATTGAAAAAGGAAGGAGAAAAAAATTAAAATTGAAAGGCTAAAGAATCATGGGCACAAAAAAACGTGAATTTTAATATGCTATGTTATGTCTTGTGCTGGAGTTTGGCAGTTCTGTGTGATCCGCAAACTTGGCCTTAGCCGGTAGTTCTTGCTGATCTTCAGGGGGAGGGGCCTGCTGGAGTGATTCTCAGGTGTCCTTGTCCCCTGGCAGAACTGCACCACCCTTCCCAGGGGCCAGGCTAAGAAAGCGGCTCCGGACTGATCTTTGTGTCTTCTGTTACCCCAAGGCTCTCCACTTGCAGCTTTATGGATGAGAATGAAATGGGGACTTCTCAATCTCCAACCTCCAATGGGAGAGCTTGAGAGCTCATTGCACCCTTAGGGAAAAGCAGCAATCACTCTTGTCTCCCTGGTCTCTGTCTGCTCTCTGTGCTCTTCCACCTGTGAACCAGCGTTTCTATCTCAGGCAACCCCATGTCCAGTCTCCAAACCCTCCAGTTAACGAAAAATAGGGAAATGCCGGGAATGTTTCAAGAATATCTTAGAGGGACAGAGGTCCTAGCGTTGAGAGGGAGGAGTCCAAGTTGGTGGAGGCGCTTCCGCTCCGCTCCTTCCAGGGGAGGATGGGGTGTCTCGGCAGTTATGCTATTTGTTGGGCCTCTACTCAGAGAGCAGAGGTCCGACTGTGTGGTGCTTTTTGGTTTATGGCAACCCTGAGCTGAGAACCCACTCCTGGGCTACTGATGGCAGCTGGCTTCCGCAGTCCAGTGCCTGGGAGCTCTGCCGCACTCAGGCACCCCTGGTCTTCCTGTGACGCCGAGGATCCTGAGACCACACTGCCCCAGCGAGTGTTCTGGCCCCACTTAGCACCCTGAGCAACATCTCCTACCAGAGGAGGCTTCCAGAACTCCGCTGCTCTATCACTTTCTGGCAGCCGGCTTATGGAGGTCCCACCCCCACCACCCCCACCCCCGCTCCTGCCCCCGTGGTTTATCTTCCCATATATCACCTCAGATTCACTTCTCTGCACCTCCTACCTTGCAGAAAGTGGTCAGTTTTCTCTCTGTAGAGTTGCAGCCATTCTTTTCTTTGATCTCTGGGTGAGTTCACGGGTGTTCAGAAGGATTTAATAGCTATCTAGCCAAATTCCTAGGACCAGACACCACTAAGGTCTGGTACTCCTCCACCAACTTGGACTCCTCCCTCTCAACGCTAGGACCTCTGTCCCTCTAAGATATTCTTGAAACGTTCCCGGCATTTCCCTATTTTTCGTTAACTGGAGGGTGCACTAAATTGTGCATTCCCAGCCCACCTCTTCCTCTCCCCATTTTTTTTTTCCAAGTGTGCTGCCCAAAAAGGGTGACATGAAACAAAAGCCCATCAATTCACACTATACCTTTTTGGCAGCATTCTCTGTCTACATCACCCCGACATAAGTCCTAAAGTGGCACCAAGCTAATATCCTTCCCATTTACGCATTTCTATGGACTCGTACTCTGTGTGTCATTTGTGAAAATCTTTCCCTATCTTGTTAGAACTCAATGGTCTCTCTGAAATTACTCCCTACAGTTCTGGAAGTGTGTGGCTTGTTTTGCTATGTAGTCATACAGTGGCTACCTTTGCTGCCAGATACGTAGGATTTCTGAAGGACAAACACTGTGAGCTACTTGAGGTCGTTGGCTGAACTTGTGTTGTAACACAAACAATGGGCTAGCACATAAATATTGAGAAACCACATTCTCCCTTTCCCTTTATCCAGGGATGCGTCTCCTTGCTTTTTGGCAAAGCTATCTTGGAACTTTGTGACAGTATAATCCGTGAACTCACCCTTTGCATCCATAAGAGTTGTTATGGATCACTCTTCCCGGTATTACCTCGAGTAGGAAACGTTCATATAACCTTTTCATTGGGTTTGCCTTAGATCAATATGTATCCACTTTTTTTCCAATGCATCCTTGCTGGCACAAAAATATGAGGTAACACAGAATCTAGAGGCATTATTCAGAGCTGCAGAAGGCAAAAACCTGATGCTTTGGAAGATGAAGGCCAGGAAACTTGGAAAGCCCTGTTGAACTCCCAAGGACTGTGGTGAAGGGATTGGGTCACCTGTATCTGGTACGGAACTTAAGGAGGCACCCAAATCTCAGGAACTGGGATAATGCAGATGTTTCAATGCAGTACTTTAAAAAGTAAAAATTAATGTAGATAAAATCCATGGTAAGCAAAATATCCACATTTTAGATTGGACAGTGCTTTTGATTCTGGTGACAATATGCCTGTCAGCATTATTTGAAATGCTGACTTGGTAGACTTCTCCAATATAGTTTTTAAAGATTTATTCATTTACCCGAGGCAGAGCATGTTGGGGAGGGGCAGAGGGAGAGGGAGAGAGAATCTGAAGCAGACTCCCTGCTGAGCAGAGAGCCCACGTGGGTCCCATCTCACCACGCTGAGATCACAACCCACGCCACAACCATGTGGCTGACACTCGTCCGACAGTGCCACCATGCCCCCGCCCCCAATATTCTTTGACTTCCTCCAGCAAAATGATAGCTCACTTCCTACTTTACTCAATGGCTATATCACAAAGACTGAAAATAACTCACACTACTGTGGATGTGGAGAGATGAGAACCCTTTCCAGCGGTGCTGATGTAAAGGGAGAGTCCTTGGAAAGCAGTTTGGCCCTTCAACTTGTAGGTGTCTACCGAAAAGAAATGAAAACCTATGTGCCTTCAATGAGTGGTGCGTGAATGCTCCTGGCGGTTTCACTGAGAGCAGCCAAAAGTGGAAGTTATGGACTTAGAAGGTACAAGGGCAACAAAGCCCCTGGAAGGAGTCGTGCTTGAGCCTGGCACATATTGACTATATAGCTGGAAGTGGTTAGCTCTTAAGGAATTCATATGTTTAAGGGATGACTGGGTGGCTCAGTCAGCTAAGTGCCTGCCTTCGGCTCACGTCATGATCTCATCGTCAGAGTCCCTGCTCAGTGAGGAGTCTGCGTCTCCCTCTCACTCTGCCCATTTTTCCTGCTCTTGCTTTCACACTCTCTCTCTCTCTCTCAAATAAATAACACCTTTAACAAAATTAATATGTTTAACAAAGTAAATCTTACAGTGATTTAGTGTCATTCTAAAGTTTTAATCATGTGAAGAGGCACTTGTTGAGAGAGGGGACATGGCATTGCTCACATCAAAAGAGTTAAATTAACTCTTGGTAAAGGTTGAGAGAAAATTGTGCAGAACACAACTATGAGAGTAATGACTAATTGGCCAGTTACCACAATATCCTCACATGATTTGACATCGTTAGAAGGTGAGCATTCAGTCTTTTGTTCCTTTGTGATTCGGGATGAGTGAGAACAATCCGGGCACTGGTATGTTCTCTGAATCTCATCTAACCCAATGGGATGCTTGACTCTCGGTCAGATTGTCTCGGGACCCAAGTAATGCTCCTCTCACTAAGAAACTCCTTAAACATAACGGTGGAGAATGACCTTGCTCCATTGCCTGCAGGCAAGCAGGAAGCCCTGGGGCATATATGCCACAGACCCTGGAAGCAGAGATGCAAAGAGAAACTTCAGGCTTTTACTGCCGAACCTCATCTCTTGAACAGACTGGTCATTCTCACTTCTCTCTCTTCTTAAAATAATTTGTTTACCATCAAGTAAAATAAATTATCAATGTTCACGAGCCCTATATGCACATGCCACAAGTACGCTATAAAATGAACAGCTGCGCAACCATAAATCAAGTAAGAAAAAACAATCAGTGGATTTCTGGGTCAGCAGTGTTGATTTATTTCACCTAGACAGTCACACCGATTATCTCTTAGAACTGTATTCATTTAGCTACTCTTCAGATACTAAAACGCACGTCGTATTAAAACACAAATGCCTTTTATGGCCTGAAATCTAATCACATTCTGGACACCAGTATGGATACAGAGAACGCATAGGCCACAGAAACAACCCGTTCTTAAAACTAAACCTACGAACACTCCTGAATTCTCAGGAGCCATCCAAAGCTATTGCAGAATATCCAAGATAAAAAGGTCAGAATATTCTCAGGAAGTTAGCTTGAGAAACTGTTGACAGAGCATCGATTAAATTTTTAAACATTAACTGCAGGAAATGATTTCAAAGAAAGACGGAGACATGGTCATACATACGTACGGGCACACACACGAGATTACTCTTCAGATCAGTACAAGGAAGCCATTGATGAGGATCATGTGAAGTGTGCCTAAAGGGTGCCGACAAATCTCAGGCTTCTAGACCTTTCTGAAAGCCTGCAACATCGGAATTTCTATGGAGTGGAAATCTAGATGAAATCTAGATTTTAATGCCCAAACCGGGACATATCTATATGCTGAAAGTCCAGAAAGCTACTGCCACCAACAACGTGTATTTTGTTGGAAACAAAGGCCTCGTCTCACCTCCAGGATGATCACTTGGGGAAGGGAAACTTGGGATGGCTCTAGGTAAAAGGCAGTAGAAATATGTCCCTGATGTAGACAGAAGCACCTGCCTACCCTGTGAAATAAGTCCACCTGTCAATCTACAGAGCTATAATGGAAATTGTTCGCAGCTTACACATCCGTTCTCCCATTCATGAATTGGGGTTGGTAAGCTTCTCTCTCCTCCTGGAAACACACGATAGCTCAATAACGTAACATGCAAAAGGGCTGTTACGGTCATCAGAGAGCTGGAGCACAGACGGGGTAAGCGGGGCAGAGGACATTTTCTGTGACACCCCAGCATCAGGAATCGCTGGCACGGCACCTGTGTCATCGATGGGGTCTTGTACCAAGACTACTCACTTTCCTTCAGACCCACGTTGCCCCGCAGATGTATTTGATGGTAAAAGTACTGAGAGTGAAATTCCTACCAGAAAGTGTAGGTTGGCTTTGCTACTACAACTGAAAGACTAGACAGGCAGACTGAGCTCGACTCATCACAACGGGCAGGAGGCCACCAAAACTGGTCATATCATTGTCAAAACTGTGGCCAAGACTTCCTTTCTTGAGTACGCAGGATGGAGTAAGTCCAGACACCGTATCTCCCCTGGCTAAAATTAGTCGAAACAACAACTAAATCGCAAAAATTTAAAAATTTAAAGACCTGTGATCTCTGGAAACAATAGGAAGTAGATCAACTGAAATTCCAGGGAGGGAAGAGCCTTTATAGGCGAAGAATCCTGGGTTTCTTTCCAGGGTGCATTTGCCAATTTGGGGCTTAGGCCAGATTTTGAAACTTTCAGGCAGGATAAATGAGAACTACAATGCACACCAGTGAAGGTGAGAACCCCGTGGTTCCATTTCAAAGGGCTAAGGAGAAACAGATCTCCAGGTGTCTCAGTGGAATGGGGATGAAAAGGACAGACTTGAGTCATGTTAAACGAAGACTCAGTTTCAACCCAGTTCAATCCCTAATGGGAAACCACAGGCCAGGAGAGTATTAAGGATTTTTCATTTCTAGAGCGAGACAGAGAGGGCTAACACTACCTAGCGGCCCAGGGGAAATTTCCTTTCCTCCCCGCACCTCTTCGTTTTCCAGTTATGAAAAACAACCTGCCTCATCAGGGTTTTGCTCATCCTAAAGCAGACAATGCGTATGTAATTCTAAAGGCAATACCTTGCATACAGAAGGCGTCAATATTTATTTACTTAGACACGAGATTACCTTCCTGCTGCCCCACACAAACTCTAGTTTGAGAAGGAATAAGGAGAAGGGAGGAGGAAAGGAAGGTCTCATTCCAGACATGTGTCCCCTCCTAAGCCCACGGCTGTGGAAGTTATGAACCCTCGGAAGAAAAGAGTTCAGAAAGGCAAGAGGTGCTGTACCAGGAGCAGCCCTGCAATGCAAGGATCAGGGTTCAGGAAAGAACTTAGGTGTGTTTCTTAGGAAAGATAAACAGAGCCATGGGTCGATGGAAGCAAAGGCACGCAAGGCAGCCAGCAACCCTCAACTCAGCAGAAACACACAGAGATAAGCCAGTGGCTCTGCAGGATCGCATTGGGTGGCAGCACCCACACCCCCACACCCCTGCAGGCCCGCACTGACTGCCCTGCTTCCACTCAGCCAGCCTTACTGCAGATACCCAGGATAGACGTGGGCAGGCAAAATCCAGGAGCACGGATCGGCAGATGGAAAACGTAACTCAGAACTATGTTCCTCCCAATGGCTACAAACACCACAGAGGCCTGCTTAGGACAAACTCCGCAGGCAATAAGCAAGCCTTATAGAAGGCCCATGTAGCGGTACCAAATGACAGGAAAGAAAACACAGATTATCCCTGAATGGGAAGTCTCAAGGAGCGATGATGCCAGATTTGAAATGACCTTTTAAGAATAAAGTGATACTCAGCAACATTCCAACAAAACTCCTCATGATAGTTTATTAACTGATTTGAGAAACTCTGGCATGGTTGCGAGAAAAGTATATCAGCAGAAAAGTAAGTATTTTGCCTAAGTCGGCTCATGTGCATGAAACTGATTAGAACGAGATCATGTCTCTTTGAATTTATTTAAATGCCTATAAAGAAGGTTGGCTCTTCCATAAATGGCCTCGGGCCAATTTCTATATGGTAGAAAAGAAAATATCTTTCTTAAGACAACTAACACAAGGTGAATAAAGATAAGATTTATGAATGCACAAAAATACTTGTGATAGCAACCCTCAAAGTCAGACACAAAACCCGGAAGCCATAAAATGAAAGGTAAAAAAAAAAAAAAAGAAAGGTTCAGTCACTACCTAAAAATTAAAGTCTTACCTATGAAGAAAGGCTATAAGTATCTTTTTTAATAATGACAAGGCTTCTCTTATAAGATGCTAAACTGATCCCATGTTATGACTCCCTTTTTGGCCCAAGACCTTTGGAATTTCTGAACATAGAATAAAATCTGTTCCCTAATTATATGCCAAAACAAAGAGAGGACCCTCCCCTGAACGGCAACTGGGGCATGCCAGCCAATGGGAAACAGGGTACAGATGGCAAATGACGTAGAGACAGCATATTCATAGCTAACGACAACTGAGGTTTTCCAATAATGACGCAATGAGAGTCAAAGATGAAAGTGTACAATTCAATGTATTTCCTTCTGCAAGCGCTTTCTTAAAGGAATCATGCTTTGCTTAGCATTCTAGTCTTCATTCATGTCCCAGATGAACTTCAGGGGAAATCCTTTCATCTCCCTTTGGAAAATCTTGTCAAACCTTTCATTCTGCTCAACAGTCATGTGATTTTTCCAGTCTCCAATAGTACCTGGGAGGAAAAACAAGGAAATTGCATCAGTGACGATTCCGGGGAAGAGGGGGCATGATGCGTTAGTGGGGTTGGGAGAAACAACTTTTTTTGCACTTTCATTTTTCTCCCCACTCATGACCCCACTGACTGCTGCACAAGGCCACGCCACCTCACTCTCCCAACTCCTGGCAAGGGGCAAACTCATCCTCGCACTTAGGCTGTAAGTGAAGATGATTAGCCCAACTTCTCAGCGGGCAGCCACCTGGAAAAGAAGAAAACTGGGCAAGTTGTTTAAGACTGCGTTCCAGGCTAGCATGGGCTCTGGTAGTTTACAGAAGTCCTTTGAAATTTCCATACAATCAGATATCGATGAGCTAACATTTACTGACGAGGACCCCGATGCTCAGGGAGATTTTGAAAATGTCGCCCGAGGTCCTACACTTTGGAACGCCTCACCGCTAATTGTCCCCTCTTTACCACTTTCGGTATACAACAGTCTTACTGAAGCTTCTAGACACACAGTCCTGATGACACACACAGGTGACTGGAGGAGCGGCAGGGAAAGAAACAGTGATGTTAAAACACGCCGAGCTGTGAACAAGTAACTGAAAGGAACCGAAACACTGAGGAAGCCGGGAACACAAACCCCAACAGAGCAGGAGCGCTGAAGCTAGTGCCCAGGACATCCTCCTGGGCCTCCTGGCAGATCAGGGTGCGTGCCTGTGCATAATCAAGGTGCTGGAATGTGCTTGCCTTCCACAGGTGGCCTGACTCCTCCTACTTTTCCTCTGAGCCATCTCAGTCTCTCATTTTCTCCCGTGTGAAAGACGCTCTTTTCAAAGAGAAACAAGTTGCAAGGGCAAGAACAAGGGCAGTTGAGAAGGGCCTTAGCATGGACCACACAGTC
>PITA01025627.1:0-24004 GCA_004023965.1 Spilogale gracilis
TGAGATCTTGTCATTTCCAAATCATGCATGAATGTAGAGGGTATTATGCTAAACAAAATAAGTCAGGCAGAGAAAGACAAATACCATATGATTTCACTTATATGGGAAATATAAAAAACAAAACCAAAGAAGTAAACAAACAAAAAGCAGAAATAGACTCATAAATACAGAGAGCTAGGTTGTGGCTGCCAGAGGGGAGGAGCTTGGGCAGATGGGCAAAATGGGTGAAGGAGAGAGGGAGATACAAGCTTCCAGGAATGGACTGAATCAGTCATGGGGTGAAAGGTACAGCGCAGGCAATATAGTCAAGGGTATTGTGATCATGTATGACGACAGATGGCAGCTACATTGGCGGCAAACAGCATGACATATAGAATTATCAAGTCGTTGTTATACACCTAAAACTAATGTGATCTTGTGTGTCAGTACACTTCAATAACAAAAGAAAATGAAAAAAGAAAATGAATCTTCTCCTCGACAGAAAATAATCACTCTTATAGATGTTTATTATTTCCTCTTGTGTATAAAATATTGTATAGTAGGGATATAAAACTTGATTGTAGCCTTTAGAGAGCTTACCAATCCTTTGAGAAGTAGATGTGCCAAGAAGAACAACAAAAATAATAATAATGATTTTTTTTGAATGTTGGAAGCTGAGCTAGGCTTTTAAGCTCAAGTATTTGAATAAGTAAGAGCCAAGACAGGCTGAGAAGAACAGAAGTCATTATTCATTTGGAGTTGTATTTATCCTGAGCCTAAAATGTGCTGGTCACTGTGTCCTACATCTAAGCTTAAGTAAATGGCATGGACATGTTGCCCACTCTGTGGAGCAGATAGAGGAAAGAGAAGTAAACAGAATAAATATGTGATGACCATATATGTGTGTGTGCACATATATGTATACATGCATTTGCATATATGCATATTTATATGTCTACCAACATTACGTGAGGAATAAAAACATATGATGGATTAGATGAAGGGAAGGGACGGGGTGGAAGAAATGAAGAAGGGAAAGTGGTGGGTGGTGTGGGCTGAGAAGGAGTAAGAAAGCACAAATGTGCAAAGTCAGAGATGGGAAGAGTTGCAGTGAGGGGCAGCTGGCCCCGCTGCCCAGGGTGGGAAGGGCTGGGATGCAGAGGCAGAAGGTGTGAGGGGAAAGTTTCTGGGCAGCATTTAGGAAGGCTAAAGAAAGGGAAGAGATGATTTTTCTGGAAGGAGGGCTCATGAAGAAGAAGAGAGAAATAGCTTTAGAAGAGCCCATGGGAGCCAGTTAGAAGGAACCTCAGAGTTGGCACTACTTCTCAGACATGATGGTGTTGGGTGTCAGCCTACTGGGCGGTAGACCTTGGTCCTCACAAGTCTCTTCCCTTGGCTGTCCTTCAGTGATTCCCTGACTTGGACAAGGATGCAGTCACGGAAAGGCTGCTGGGGTTGCTATTTCAGGTGTCACGTGAATGGACATCCACACAGTAGTGCCTAAAGCAGATGCTGAATGCAGATCAAGATCGGCAACCATCTTGAAAGGAGCAAGGTGAGTTTCCCTCAAGTCAGTGCAAAATGTTCACTTGCCCAGATTCCACCACTAATATTGCACCCTAATTGTTTTATCACATGCCTACCCATCTATCCACCCATTGATACATCTTATTTTGGGTGCATTTCAAGGTAGGTTGCAGACATCAGTATATTTCCTCCTGAACACATTGGCCCATGCCATTACCTAGGGTCCAATAATTGTTTATGGTTGTGATTTTCTTTTGAGCTGAAATTAACACATAATTAAATGTATGAATTTTGGGTATACCACTCCATGAGTTTTGACAGATGCAGACACCTTTGTAACTCCCACACTCATCCAAGTAAGGAACACGACCGTCACCCCAGAAAGTTCCCTCACCTGCCTTCTCAGCCAATTATGACCACTGCCCCAACCGCCGGCGGCCCTCACAAGAGGCAACTGCTACTCTCATTCCTGCCCCTCATGGATTGGTTCTAAGAAACTTTATGAAAATGGAATGAGAACTGATTCTTTTGTGTGAATCTGTTTTCATTCAGTGCAATTCTTCTGAAATTTATCTATGCTTGTTTGCTCCTCCTAATTGCTGAATTCTGTAGAATAGACATATCACAATCCACATACCTGTTTAACTGACGAGCACCTGAGCTGTTTCTAGCTTGAAGCTGCCTTTCACAAGACGGTCTCAACAGCGCCTTGTCACATCTCAGAGGCAAACCCACTCTGTGCATACGGCTATACTTCACCTCCTCTTAAAGGGATATAAAATGCAAGTGGCAAAATACAGAAAACACATTTTCTTATAACATAGTTGAGCGTGGGGGCGCCTGCGTGGCTCAGTCATTTAAGTATCTGCTTTTGGCTCAAGTCATGATCCTGGAGTGTCAAGATCGAGCCCCATATCGGTCTCCCTGCTGGGCGGGAAGCCTGCTTCTCCCTCTCTCACTCCCCCTGCTTGTGTTCCCTCTCCCGCTGTGTTTCTCTGTTAAATAAATAAATACATAAATAAATATCTTTAAAAAAATAGTTGATGGTGACATTTTTATCACCAGGCACCCTGCTGGGTGACAATCCTGTTAACAGAATTTTTTCCCATTCATTAGATAGCTAAAGCAAATAAAATCTCTCCATAAATGAAAGACTGTTATTCTTTGCAGGGCTTTCCTGCTTCTGATCACTCCTTTTGCCCTAAACATTACTCAAATTCGACAGGACTGTTCTGTGCCCACTCTGAAAGTGGAGGAAAAACTGACATAACCCTTTATGATTCCATTTCTGGTTTTTACGGTGTGTAAGACGTGTGCCTTCTTGAAAGATGTTGTTTCCATCTTTCAACCGTTTGGCTAAGGAAGGTAAGTGTCTTATAAATAAAATTAACTGCTGGTAAGGGGAATTGAAAGGGAGAAGTAAAGAATGTCCTGGTCACTGTGGGGGCCACAGACCGCTGTGTGGGATCAGACCACCCCTGCTGTTGTGTTTGAGAGTAGCCATCTGAGCTTTAGCTCTTGAACCAGCTCTGGCTTCTGAAAGAGGCACAAGACAAACAAAATATGGGAAGGAAACAACCCACATAACCTTTTTATTTCCGTTTGTCTTTCTTCTCCTACTTTAAATTCTCCTGCTCATCATTAAATTAAGAAACAGAGGAATATGTGGCATTTAAAGATTTTATTTATTTATCTGACAGAGAGAAACACAGCTAGAGAGGGAACACAAGCAGAGGGAGTGAGAGAGGGAGAAGCAGGCTTCCCGCCGAGCAGGGAGTCCGATGCTGGGATCTATTCGGGGCTCAGTACGGGGCTCGATGTGGGGTTCCATGAGGGGCTCCATGAGGGGCTCGATGCAGGGCTCCGGGATCATGATCTGAGTGGAAGGCAGACGCTTAATGACTAAGTCACCAGGCTCCCCCTAAACTGAGGTTTTTAAACTCAGGTTTAAACTGACAAGGCTTGAGGGACAAAGTGTTGGGAGTTCTTATAGATTTTGCTGCTAAATCCAGGAAAGTCTGATTCAGATGACAGAGAAAAGATGCATGGATATGGATTTCCAATGCTTTGAGGTGGTGAGGGAGGCACCACGATTACATTTGGCTGAAAAATCCTCTTCAAGGGCTTCTGACATCGACATCGCCTATGCCATCCATCTGCCCCAGGAATCAGCAGAAAGCTTTGTTGTTTTAAGTGTGAAAGTTAAGAAATTGAATGAAATTCAGAAATGGAATTTTTTTTTGAAATGCTGTTTATAAGAAGAAACAGAGGTTAAGTCAGAAAGAGATGGATGGTGCTTTTCACTCAGGTCATTTACAAGCCCTTGAAGGTTTCATAAAACGTAGTCCAGGGGCACCTGGGTGGCTCAGTTGGTTGGGCAACTGCCTTCAGCTCAGGTCGTGATCCTGGAGACCCGGGATCGAGTCCCACATCGGGCTCCCTGCTCGGCGGAAAGCCTGCTTCTCCCTCTCTCAGTCCCTCTGCTTGTGTTCCCTCTCTGGCTGTGTTTCTGTCAAATAAATAAATAAAATCTTAAAAAAAAAAACAAAAAACAACGTAGTCCAAATACTATATTTGCCACACTTGACCAGTGTCCTAGATCAGAAATGTTAGGGCAATGGTGTCATTTGAGCAAAATGATTCTTTGTCTTGGTTTTATTATCAACCCTTTATCATCTTTGGATCTACAGCCTCAGTCTGGTGGGGCCAATGCAATCACAGCTTCCTTAAAAAAAAATGAAAAAAGAAGACAGAAGAGTCAGAGAAAGAGCCACGACAACCAAAGCAGAGGTCAGAGAGTGAGAGAGACTGGTGGGTGCTCTTCTGTTGGCTTTGAAGGTGGAGTGGACCCTGGGACAGGAAATGCAGGCAACCTTCCAAACCTGGAAGGTTCTCCCCTCGGTTCTCCAGAAGGAACACAACCCAACTAACACCTTGATTTTGAACTTCTCACCTTCGGAACCATTAACATAATACATGTGTGTCATTTTAAACCACTAATCTGTGGTAGTCGGCTACAGCAGGAATAGGAAACTAAAATACTCTATCACATACTAAGCTACTCATTACAAATCACAGATATTTCCAAGTTTTTTTTAGTGTAGCTATGTTCTAGGCTGTGATGGTGACAGGGCGTTCACTGATCAGTAAGAGTGCATGAGACGTGGTGTCTGCACCAGTACACGTCAACAGGACGGTGACCTTTGCTCCCACTTGCCAACCTTGTATGAAGTAATTCGTGGTACCAAAGATCCCGTAGAGCCGACCACACTGGGCTAGTTAAGTAACCAAAGGTGCAAAGGGCTTGTTTCTGCCTTTGATATGAGGAATTCAAAATACAGAGGGATGTAAGGCACAGGCTCATGACTTACTGGAAACAACATGATGGAGGGTTCCGAGGGCCTGATGGGATCAGCCTCAGCAAAGCCAATTTAATATTTGTGATCACATCTGGGAGCCATGGGGAAGCTTTCTGGCCGTGACCTTGGAGAATGGAGCAGTGTTTCTCTCTTCAGTTCAAAGCCTCTGATCATTGTAATTTGTCCTTCCTTTCTCCAACTTCTTATACACTCCTGCTTCTCCTTTCTTCCCCTTCCTTCATATGCAGCAGCCTCTCTTTCACCCATCAGGGCTGTGCAACAGTGATAAGTACACCTATAATGGGGTAAAAATGAGAGCTAGGACCCCATCCCCATTATTGCCCCTTATTAAAGTGCCAATTTAGTGTTGGATTTTTACATTTTTGTCTGAATATCTTCTTTGAATTAGGGAAAACTCTTATGAGCAAGGTCCGAATCATCTGGGATTTTCAACCTATGACCTGCAGACCCAATCTGGCCTGCTACCTGTTTTTTAAAACCCATGAGCTAAAAATGGTTTTTACATGTTTTTATAGTTGGGAAAAAATCAAAAGAAGAGAAATATTTCATGACACAAGAACATGTAAAGAAATTTATTGTCCACAGATAAAGTTTTATTGGGACACAGCACTTTTATTTTCCCTGCAATGGCAGAGACCAAGTGGCCAGCAAAAACTAAAATACTTTGATTATCTGCCCCCTTTGCTGCCCACTGGCTTAGGGGATATGATCTAATGAACATATAGAAGATACTATTAAATAATGACACTTGACTAAAATTAAGGGTCAGGCCCTGAAGTTTACAGAAATGAGATCATATAAATGGTGACCTAGGAAACTATACTTGAACATATTCAGATTTGTACAGCTAGGTCTGGCTGCATGTAACAGAAATCCAATTATAATGGTGGAATTAGAAGAGGAATGATTTATCTCCCCAACAAGAAGTACAGAAGTAGACTGTCCATGCATGAGGCTATAAATTCTTTTTTTTTAAAATATTTTATTTATTTGACAGAGAGAAACACAGCCAGATAGGGAACACAAGCAGGGGGAGTGAGAGAGGGAGAAGCAGGCTTCCTGCCAAGCAGGGAGCCCGATGTGGGACTCGATCACCGGGTCTCCGGGATCATGACCTGAGCCGAAGGCAGTCGCCCAACCAACTGAGCCACCCAGGCGCCCCGAGGCTATGAATTCTTAATGCTTTTAGCATCTTTGATGCCTTCAATCTTCTGCTTTTATCCCAAGGCATGATTGTCAGCTCATAACCATGATACCTGCTGTACCTTCTGTCTCTGGAAAAATTCTACAAATTCCAACTTGCTTGACTTAAAAACATATCCCTACTACCTCATTAGCATAAGACTCACAATAAATGTGGCCCTGGAGCCAAGACCTGTGTTTCAAGTTTGCATGTCTGTGTGGACCCAGAGTGGAAAGCCTAGGAAAGGAGATGGGGACGGTGAGGATATGATCCAAGCCTTGGAGGTCTCTTCATTCATGTCTCACGTGCCATGAACCCGTGGTTCTCAGGCACGCGCATCAGAAACCCAGGACTCCATGCACAAACCCAGATGGCTTAGCTGCTGGACTTTCTGTTTCAGGAGGCCTGGGCCGCACCCAGAATCCGTCCTTCTGACAATCACTAAGTGGTGAGTGGTGTTTGTGGTGTTTAAAGAGCGAAGACATAACTGATGCTGATGGTCTTGGGACCGCCTCTCCACACATCTAGGGGGATCACTGAAGCTCTAATGCAGGGCGAGGGAAGGAGCCTCTCATCTCAACGAGGCCATTCAGTGCCCTGCTGGCTCCTCCTGGGGCACAACAGTGGTAGGGACTTTGTGTGGAGTGAAACCCCAGGACCTTGTGAAGGATGATTCCGATTCAGAAGGCATGGGATGGAGTCAGATATGTGGTACTCTAACAGACGTGTAGGTGAGAATGCTGATCTGGGGATCACACATGGAGGGACAAGATTGCAGTCATCTTGGGTGGCAGACTCCCTCCTCTTCCTCAGCCTGCACCAGAGCAAAACCACTCTCTTTCCAATCCGAGCTGCCCCCTGCTCTGATAGAGGCAGCAATGTCCAAATATCCTGGGATAGGGTGTCTGTATCTTTGCCAGTTCTGCTGAACCTGGGAGACGGACTTACTTGACTGAGGCTCCTAAATACTTGGAAAGCTGCTTGCCCAGAAACGGAAATGGCAGCAAACCCTTTCTGAGAATTAGGAAGCCAAATATTTTTTTTTCAATCATTATTTTTCCCAGATTCAGAGATTGCCTAATTCTCAACAAAGTAACAACTTTTAGATTTCAAGATAACATATGAAAATAATGGCCAAGCTCAAGACCACAGGAAGAGAGCAGAAAGTGCACATGCTGTGAGAAAATAGAGTTACAGAGTATCTTCGTGGCATATTTCAAGCTCGGGAACTTACTTCATTTTTCAGCTGTGTGCATTTATCTGCTTGCCATAGAACCAGCTGGGCCTTAGATTTGCGCCGTGAGTAATGCTGCCAGAATTCTCCCTTGCATCTGTTGTCCCCAGGGACAGGGCTCTACTACATGGTCTGATTAAATCTCCGTGATAAAGAGAAACCACTTGCGAAATGTGTGCCCTGAGCTCTGGGGTGCCGAAACCCAAGTTCTCCCTGAGCCCACAAGCGCAGCTCTCTCGATGCTGATGAAGACGCCTACATCAACTGCTCCAAAAGCGGTGAGCTAAGAGTGACTCGAAATGCATTCTCTTCTGCAAGAAACTTCAAAAAATAGGTGGTATATTATTAGCCAAATTACTTTCAAAGTCACTAACTTTCAATTGTCAAAAAATAATTTTACCTCCTTATAAAGAATTGGAACCCATTTGTTAAGAAATACAAGTGAAAAGTGTGGGGGGAAATTGAAATCATTTGTTATGCTTCAACACAGATAATTTTATTAATATAGACATATATAAGCCGCATATTATATGATATGTAGGTGTTTTTTTTCTAGATCAGATAGATCATCTATTTGCACAGCTTTCCATCCTACGGATGTATCAGTTATGATTCGCTAACTATCCTTCATATGCTAATGAAATATTCAAGTATCTCCAAAAATATCATATGCAGTTAGTTTTATGACAGTTAAGTGTTTTTGTTGCTGAATTTCTTACATCTGATACGTTTAAAATAGATATTACAAAATGATTTTGTTACATAGCATTAACAAAAATATAAATCTTCTTTTCTGATTTTCACAGCTAAGTAAGGCATATGCTTCACTTTTAAGCCTCTCATCCTGCATGCAGTTGAGCCAAGAACTTATCCCATAGGAAATGTTTTCCAGACGTCAGAGCATATTTGACGTTTTTTAAATAACGTTTTTAGATTTCTTGGCTCTCTCATGAGGAGTGTCTTCAAGGACAGAGAATTCCTTTCAAATATGTATTGTGTTTTAAATAAAAACAAAATATTGTATGAATAAATATTACATAAAAAATAAAAGGAGAGTCGAAAATAGCATAAATACACCTTGAAAAAACATAATTACAGAGGCTTCTGATTAATAGATAATTCTGTATTCTTTTAACTCAGTTGTTCGTAATTCAGGGGTTCCATAAACTTAATGGGGAAAAAAATCACACCTTTATTTTCACTAATCTCTACCTGGGACTTAGCATATCCTAGCATTATTAAAAAGAAAATACCAGCACTAAAATCACGGATAGTTCACAGCACACTGTAGTCATTACAGATCTCCCAACGGCTTGTTTGCATCGATCACTGCTTTGAGATTGTGGTATTTCAGCGATGCATCACCGGGTGTTGTGATTTTAAATACCCATAAAGTGGCATTGATATTTGATATGACATATCTGCTTCTTTTTGATATTCTTTAACTGTATTTCAATGTGATTGGGGCCCTTTGTAATTCTGTGTATTTTATCACATGCGTTTATTCCGAATGTTGTCCTAAGAAGCGGCCCATAGCCTTCTCTGCTCAGCTGCAGGAAGGTCTAGGGCACGCATGTCTGCTCGTCTCTTACTCACGGTCTGTGGCCTGAGTGGAGATCACTATAGATGGCCAGACCACGGTTGCCAAAGGGGATCCTGTCCAGCGGGCTGGGCCTCTGGCGTGTCTTGCTATTTTCCTCTGCGTTCCTCTCTTCTGAGAAAAGACTGCTTGAGAGGAGGGGCCACATCAGGACACTCGAATGAGAAGACGGGTGTGATTGCACACGGAGCCACCAGACACAGAACTTCTCTAGTCCCAGAGTGGAGTACGCTGGACAGCCCCAGAACAGGTCACCCGTGGTCCCTGAGCTGCCTTCGGCTTGTGGGAAGATGTGCCAAAAAAAAAAAAAAAAGTCAAGATGACGGATGCACAGCTCTGTTTAAAGGTCTGTGCAGTTATTGGTATATTTATTGCCGCAATGGTAAAACCTTCAGTGGTGGGTGAAGACTCAGAAGTGCATTTGGTGACTCCCACGCTTGAAGAATTGGGGAGACATTGTCTCATTTTCTTAGTGCCTTGATCGAGGGTATAATCCACATGGCACACGATGCACTTATTGTAAGTGAACAAAGGCTTTTAGTGTATTTACAGAGTTGTGTGACCATCACGAAATCAATTTTAAAACACTTTCATTACCCCAAAAGTACCCACACCCATTAACATCCTCCAATCCCCACCTACCCACCCACCCACCCACTCCCAATCTTTAGGCAACCAGTAATCTACTTTCAGTCTCTTTAGATTTGTCTACTCTGCACATGTCTTGGAAACGGGATCACACAATATGCGGCCTTTTGTGATTAGCCCTTGCATTTAGCGTAATGTTTTTCAAGATTCACCCATGTGCTGGCACGAATCAATACATCATGTCTTTTTATTGCTGAAGAACATTTCATGGTGTGGATACATCCACTCACCAGCTAATGGACCTCTGGGTTCCCTCTGCTGTTTAGCTATTATGAATAATGCGCTTATGAACATTGGTGCACAGGCTTTTGTGTGGGCAGGTTCTGATTTTTCCTGGGTATATACCTAGGAGCAGAATCACTGCATCACAGGTAACTGTATGCTTAACATTCTGTGGGACTACCGAGCTGCTTTCCAAAGCGGCTTTGGACCACCGCGCAGCTCCACCGGCAATGCCGCACAGTCCCATTTGTTCCACAGCCTTGTCCACATGCATCATATCCTGGCTTTTTCACTCTCGCTGCTCTAGTGCCAGTGAAATAGCAGCTCACTGTGGCTCTGATTTGCATTTCCCTGATGCTCAATGGCCTTGAGTGTGTCTTCATGTGCTTATTGGCTATTGACATGTATTACAAAATACATTGTACCTTGCCTATATTTTAATTGAGTTAGTTTTTTGATCATTGGCTTGTCATCATTCTTTATATATTCTAGAGATGAGTCTTGTATCATATAAATAATTTGCCAACACTTTTTCCCATTTTCCCATTCTGTCTATGTATCTTTTCACTTTGAAGCACAGACATTTTTAAATATGTTTTTTCAAGATTTTATTTATTTATTTGACAGAGAGAGAGATCACAAGCAGGCAGAAAGGCTGGCAGAGAGAGAGGGGAGGAAACAGTCTCCCTGCCGAGCAGAGAGCCCGACACGGGCCTCGATCCCAGGACCCTGAGATCATGACCTGAGCTGAAGGCAGAGGCTTCAACCCAGGCATCCAAAGCACAGACATTTTCAATGTTGATAATATGCAACTTCTATGTTTTCTTTTGTTGTTTGTGCCTTTGGCATCACAGCTAAGAAATCACTGACGAAAGCCGTGAAAATCTACACCTATGTTTTCCACTAAGACTTCAAGTTTTAGCTCTTACATACAGATCTTTTATTGACTTTGAGTTAATTTTTGGTAAGAAGTGAAGTAGAAGTCTGACCTTATCTCACGTGGGTATCCAGTTATCCCATTACCATTTGTAGAAGAGAATATTCTTTCCCTCATTTAATTGCATTGACACTCTGTGGAAATTAACTGACCATAAATGTGAGGGTTCTTCCTGGACTCTCCCTGTCCATTTGCCAGTACCATACTCTTCTGATTACTGTAGCTTTGCAGTAAATTTTGAAATCAAGAAGTGTGAGTCCTCTTGTTTTGTTTTCCTTTTCCAAGATTTTTTTTAGTTATTTAGAATCCCTTGAATTTCCATGTGAATTTTAAGATCAGCATGAAAATCTCTGCAAAGAAATTAGCAGAGGTTTTAATATGATTGCACTGAATTATGATCAATTTTGTGAGCATTGATTGATGACTGTCTTAACCATGTTAAGTCTTCTGATCCATAAATATAGGATGGCTTTTTATTTATTTAGGCCTTAACATTTTTTTTTCAATATTGCTTTGTAGTTTGCAGAGTACCGCCAACCCTTGAAACAATACAGATCTGAACTACACAGGTCCAACTATACGAGGATTGTGTGTGTGTGTGTGTGTGTGTGTGTGTGAGATAAACACAGCACAGGGCTGTAAATGTATCTTCCTTATGATTTTCTTAATAACTTTTTTCTCCAGCTTACTTTATTGTAAGAATACAGTATATGATACAAGTAACCAAATATGTGTTAACGACTATGTTATTGGTGAGGCTTATAATCGACAATAAGTTATTAGCAGTTAAGGTTTTGGGCATTTAAAAACAATATGCAAATTTTTGACTGCCTGTGTCAGGGGGTAGCACCCCAACCCTTTCATTGTCCAAGGGTCAATTATATACATTTTGCACTACTTTTGCTAAATTTATTCCTAAGTCTTTTATTCTTTTTGACACTGTTGTGAATAGATTGATTTCTTGACTTCATTTTCAATTTGTGCGTTGTGAACTTTGGGGAGTATAGTTGATTTTTGTATATTGATGTTGTATCCTGCAACTGCTAAACTCATTTATTAGTTCTTAAAGTTTTTAATATTTTCCTTAGATTTTCCATGTGCAGACATGATAATTTCATTAATGAATAGAGATAATTTTATTCTTTTTTTCCTAATCTGGATGCCTTTCATTTCATTTCTATACTTGACTGTTCTAGCGAGAATCTCCAGAACACTTGAGTACAGTGGAAAGAGGAGATATCTTTGTCTGATTCTGATCTTAGGAGGAAGGTTTTTGTCTTTCACTAGTACGTATATCAGCTGTGGGTTTTTTTGTAGATGCAACATATTGCCTTTTACAAAGCAATGAACCAATAAAGGATTGCCAATTTTTACCTTGCTTCTGGAAGAAAGCTTAAATTCATATATTGCTTAGATTCATATATTGCTGCATGGCCACAGACTTAATTTTTATGTCTGCATTTTAGTGTTGTAATGGCTTATAAATATGTTTTTACTTTTATGACTTCTTTCTTCCTAATATCTCAAAGATTGTAATTAAAATCAAGGTTAAAAATAGTATTGATGGGAAGTAGGGTAATTCGGAGAGGGAAACGAAACATGAGAGACTTTGGACACAGAAACAAACTGAGGGTCTTGGACGGAAGGGTGAGGGGATGGGAGAGCCTGGTGGTGGGCACTGAGGGCACCTATTGCATGGAGCACTGGGTGTGGGGCATAAACAATGAATCTTGGAACATGAAAAAATAAAATAAAAAATAGTACTGATGTATTCATTAATCAGGCAATAATCATGGTTATATAATTTTAACACTTCTCTTAATGTTTCCCTTATCAATTCTGACTGTGGTTTTGACAACCGTTACCTTGAGAATAATTGTCACGGAACAAGAGCCTTTGACTCTAAGGGGACGCTCACATGCGCCACTCACCAGTGGCGTCCTTGAGGTGACATTATCTGACTATTGTGTAGATCAGCACCCTCTAACAGAAATTTTGCTAATGATCAAATGTTCTCTCTTCATACTGTCCAATCTGGTAGACATCAGTCTATTGTACACTTGACACATGACTAATGAGACTGAGAAAATTAATTTTTAACTTTAATTTTAATGAGTTTAAGTTTAAATAATCACAGGGGATTAGTGCCTATCATGTTGGACAGTGTATGCAGCTTTCATCCACTTCATTCCCATGTGCTTCCAAAACTGTTTCCATCCAAGGGGCCTGGAAATTTCTTTGCCAACACAAATTAATAGTCAATCGTTTTTTCCCATGACCTCCATGTTCTTAGCACCTGGAATGGTGCATTCTCCAGATGCCTTTTCAGCAAGTGCTCATGTTGGAACTAGAAAGTTCTTTTTAAGTCTTTTAAGAAGAAAACTGCCTCCCACACTTGCAAAAGATCGTTAACGAAGGTATGTCTGGGGCAGCACATTTCCCTGGGGCCCCTCTGCATCTGGACTCCTCTTCATTTCTGTGTTCACAACATTCACCAGGAGTAACAGCTGTATTTGTTGAATAGCTGCTGTGTTACAAGAAAAGTTAACAGTCCTTGTGTGTAAATTTTCTAGTTTTCACAACGACCTTATAAATTAGATATCATATCCCCAATTTGGGAGGAGAAAACCAGATTTAAGTAACTTAGCCAAACTAGCAACTGGTAAATGGCAAAATCAGAGCTCTGATGTATTCCACATTCTAATTCTCTCATCCTAAAGTGGGCTGGAGAATCTTAGTTTCACCACTGACTAGCTGTGTGGCCTTGGGAAGTCACTTATTCTCCCTGACCTTTCGTTTCCACATTTGGAAAAGGAGGAATTGACAATAAATGCCTCCGGGCACACAGGGAGTTAGCGTGAAGCTTTAGGAAAGCCCTCCAGGTGCACAGGGGCCAGGGCTTGCTTCCTGGGCTAGCTTCAATTCCTTCCCTATCCCTCCTGGGCCATGCACTTATTTTTGCCCTTGATTTTTCTTGTCATGATTGCTTACTGTTATTATTGGTAAAAATGTTCAGCTGAACTGAATTTCACCCAACCAACATTTACTGAGTCTCTGCTGTGGTCAGGAACCATGCTGGGTGTTGAACACAATCAGTGACTGAATTCAAGTTCAGAAAGTGGAATACATCCTTTCGTAGCTAAAATTTGTTGAGAGTTTACCATGGTTCAGCCAATTCTAAATGCTTTACATGCACAACTCACACAACCCTCATTATAACACTTCGTAGCAGTGACTATTAGGATTCCTCATCACACAATTAAGGAAACTGAGGCACAGAGAGGCTGAGCTACTTGCCAAATGTGACACAGCTTATAAATGATGGAGCTGGGAGCTCAAATCCAGCCAAGCTGGTTGCAAAGCCCCTACTCCTAACCCTGAGGCTCTGAGGTCCCCCATCCTTGTGTTTGCAGGTTGCCATAAGAAAGTCATTCTGGAGCCAGGGCAGGAGGGAGCTGTGGGCTGGGTGAGGAATACAAGGATGTCTAAGAGTTATGCTGCACACCCAGGACACTAGATTGTAAGTCTAGGAAAGAGCATGATTAAAAAGTACATGATGATTTGTAGAGCAAATAAGGTGTGGTAGGTGCTAAACTGCTGATGGAAAGTCCTATGAACTTGAAGAGATCAGTTCTGGCTTGGTTACTCAGAAACACTCGTGATGGGGTCAGAATTCAGCAGATGGAGAAGAGGCACAGACTAGAACTTTCCTGGTAGACAAAACACAGGAGCCACGGGATGGAGGTGAGACACAGTGAGGCATTTCTCTGACAGTCAGCAGGGATTTTCTTGTTGGGACCTTCAGCATCTGTAAAGTGCATTTGACAAAAGGCGAGTTGTAAAGAGGTGAAGGCCATGTGCAGAACTGTGAGGACTGACCGGTCTCATGGGGCAAGAAGGGCAGAGGGCACCCCTCCGGCAGGGAGAGGAGAGGGGAGCAGGAAGGTAGGTGTTATGGGATGAAGTCATGGGATGAAGAGACCTGAAATAGCCAGAGATCAAGAACGCAAACAACATAGAGACACCAAGAAGAACAGAGACTGAAAATAAGTTTGGGGCTTCAGTGTTTAGGACATGATGGCTGTTCTTCGAGGCCTGGACTGGCGAGCCTTCGGTGACGGTGGCAGGGCCAGGAGCCAGCCATGGAGAGGGAGCTGCTAGTGTCATTCCCATGGAGACAGACAGAGGTGGTGGCCAGTCCCCTTAAACAGGAGGTCCAGAGAGGAAGGGAGGTCCTTTAAAACACCCAAAAAAGTCTTAAAGAATGACTCAAGGAGACCCAAATAGGACAGCCAGATAAAAATGGCCATGGTGAATCCTCTAGAACCCGTTCAAGAAGCGGACCAGCCTGGTGCGCAGCAAGACCTGGTTCTCGAATATCCCTCAACTCATTTGAGGGCTGGCAGGCTTGAACATTTTCGTAAAGTTTGAGCAAATGGCCTAACAGCTCTTGTCCCCTCTCTTGCCTCATGCATACAGGTATTATTCTCACTTTCTAAGATCTTTCAGGGACCATCTACTGGTTGGGAAAGACCAAAGGGGTCTGCCCAGAAGTGAAGGCCCCGCCTCCAGAGCCTACTGCCCTGCGCCAGCTCCAGCCTCCGTGGGCAGGCGGTGCCTGGGAGTCCAGGCCAGGACTCAGCCCAGGCCTCTCAGTAAGGCCAAAGCAGCATCTGCCTGCTCCCAGCAGCGGACCACCCGCTTCTCCAGATCTGCCGGTCTTTCCCCTCTTCCGGGAGGTGCAGAGGCATCCAGGCCAGGGTGCCTCAGACCTTAGTCTCTACAATGAGCTCCCCCACCTAGCTTTCAGGAGGAACTGCTTGCCCTTGTGTCAGTCCTGCCCCACCGTGGGATGGGACGTCAGGGGGTGCACGGAAGGACCGCTGCACCTCCTCCCTTTCACTCTCAGACTGCCCACACCGCACCCCTTCAGTCACTAACAGTCCGGGGGAGGGGTGGGTGGGCAGGTGCTCATCTTTGGCTTGTGAAGACGTCACCCTGTTCTCTTACAAGGTCTGGGCTCTTCTGCACCAAAGAGGTAAGACACCTAGCTGAACGGCGGAATCCGCGTGCAGTTTCCCTGGAACAAAACTTTCTGACCCAAGGCCGGGGCCCTGCATTTCTCACACCCATCACACTTTCCAGCCCAAGGCCAGCGATCTCCAGCCTTTGGGGCTTTGTCTAGAGTTCAACAGCGCCGCCCTCTGGTGTTCGGGTGTGAGTGTAGCGGACGGGCGGTGTAGAGTTTTTTTAAAAACAAGTTTGTCCCTCCCCTATGTTTTGGACACCCCCCCCCCCCGCAAGCGCACATACTTGGTAAGTGAATAAGCAGGAAAGGTCGCGAAAGTGACAGATTCCCATCTCTCTTCGCAGCTCTCCCCACCCTGTCCGTCCGCAGGACCTGCCTTCTGCAAGGCGAGCGGCATTTGCCTGCACCTTTCTATCCCTCTGCTCTCTCAGACATGCGAAACTCCTTAACTGTCCAAGGGGGGTTCGCTTGGAGCCCACGGGGGCTCCCCTTACGGGGTTTGAGATGGTCTGTCCTCTGTGAAGCTGGACAAACAGACCGAGCAGGCCAGCGCGCTCCCCAACCCTCCCGCCCCTACAGGGTTGGGCAACAATTCGCCGCTGCTTCTGAAGGGCGACAAGACCTGGGAGCCCCGACAGTGTCCTCGCGACTTTTCCGCGCGACGCGGTGACGTCTGGCCGGGCAGCCCACGCTCAGAGCCCCGCGGGTCCCTCTCGTGCGCGGAGGGCGCGGGCGGTGGGGCAGTTCCTTCCGCTTGCCCAGTCCTCGCGCCGGCCGCGCCCTCTGCCACCCGCCCGAGGACCCAGGTCTCCTGCGCCGGGCGCCGGGGCCGGGGCGGGGTGCAGCTCTTTCCTGGCCGCAGCTTCTGTGGGGGAGCCCACGCCCTTGGCAGGCCCTCCCCGAATCCTTTTCTTGGCGAGCGCCTCTCTCTAGAGCCCAGCAGGTCCGGGCACTGCTTCCCCGCCGTTCCTTCCAAGCCCTCCTCTCTCGTCCCAGAGCCCCCCAAGCCAGACTTCTCTTCCCAGAGCCCCCCAAGCCAGACTTCTCTTCCCAGAGCCCCCCAAGCCAGACTTCTCTTCAAGTCGTTGGTAACCAAACACTTATAAGAGAAAGAAAGAGGACCGAGAGATTTGGAGGGACTGCGAATTAAGCCCCCTTTACGACTGCGAGCCCCGGGGCCCTAGTGGCGGGGGAGGACGCCGCCTTGCTGACCGAGGTGCTGCCTTCCCGCGGCGCCTGCGCCCGGCGGTCCCGCCCGGGACCTCCCAGAGCCCCTGCCGGATTTACTCATCCCGGCGAGGTGATCCCAGGCGCGAGGGCGGGCACAAGGCGGCCGGAGAACCCAGTAATCCGAGAATGCAGCATCAGCCCTTCCCACCAGGCACTTCCTTCCTTTTCCCGAACGTCCAGGAGGGAGGGCCGCACACTTATAAACCCCGGCCCGGGCCCGCTGGCATGTCAGAGGCTGCCTCGCCCGGGCTGCGCGCCGCGGCTGGACACGTCTGGGCTGCGACCCACGCAAGCCACTGTTGCCATCGGCGCGCTGCGCCTCTCAGCCCCCTCCGAGCTTGGGCTCCGTCGCGGCGTTTGCGCTCTCTCGCTCGCCTGCACTCGGCGTGCCGGAACAGCATGCTCCGGGTCCTGTTCCTCGGTGTGCTGGCCCCCGCGGGTCTGGGGCTCCCCGCGCCCCCAGAGCCTCAGCCACGCGGCAGCCAGTGCGTCGAGCACGACTGCTTCGAACTCTTCCGGGGCCCCGCGACCTTCCCCGCCGCCAGCCAGGCTTGCGAGGGGTTGGGGGGCCACTTGATGACCGTGCGCTCCTCAGTGGCGGCTGATGTCATCTCCTTGCTACTCAGCGGCGACAGCGGTGACCGCCCGCGACTCTGGATCGGCCTGCAGCTCCAGTCCGGCTGCAGCGACCCAGCGGAACCTGACCCCTTGCGCGGCTTCCAGTGGGTCACCGGCGACAATCGCACCAGCTACAGCGGGTGGGCGCGGTTCCACGGCGACCCAGCTCCTCTCTGCGGTCCCCTGTGCGTTGCAGTCTCGGAAGCCGGGGCTCTAGCACCGGGCGAGCCAGCCTGGGAGGAGCAGGAGTGCACTGCAGAGGCCGATGGTTTCCTCTGCGAGTTCAACTTTGCAGCTTCCTGCAGGCCCCTGTTTGTGGACTCCCGCGCCGTGGCGGCCGCGGGTGTAACGGTCACCTATAGCACCCCGTTCGGGGCCGGTGGCACAGACTTCCAGGCGCTGCCGGCGGGTAGCTCCGCCACTGTAGCACCCTTCGGAGTGGAGCTGGAGTGCGCTGCGCGGCGAGGAGAGGCCGAGGCGCGCTGGGGCCGGGATACGCCGGGCGCCTGGGACTGCCGCGTGGAGAAAGGCGGCTGCCAGCACACTTGCAACGCGAGCGCAGGTACGGCGATCTGCCTCTGCCCCACCGACGCCTACCTGCAGGCCGACGGGCGCTCCTGCGTCGCACTAGAGGATCACTTGTGTCACAAACTCTGCCAGCAGCATTGCGTTCCCAACGCCACGGTACCCGGCTCCTATTCTTGCATGTGCGAGACGGGATACCAGCTAGCCGCCGACCTGCACCGGTGCGAGGACGTGGACGACTGTATCCAGGTGCCCAGCCCGTGCTCACAGCGATGCGTTAACACGCCGGGCGCCTTCGAATGCCTCTGCCACCCTGGCTTCGAGCTGGTGAACAACGAGTGCGTGGAGTCCGTGGACCCGTGCTTGGGGAGTAGGTGCGAGTACCAGTGCCAGCCCGTGGGCCAGACTGACTACCGCTGCATCTGCGCCGAGGGCTTCGCCCCCAGCCCTCAGGACCCACACAGGTGCCTGATGTTCTGCAACCAGACTGCATGCCCAGCCGACTGCGACCCCTACAGCCCAACTTCCTGCCACTGCCCGGATGGCTACATCCTGGACGAAGGCTTAATGTGCACGGACATCGACGAGTGCGACGCTGGGTACTGCTCCGGGGCCTGCCGCAACCTCCTGGGCACCTATGAGTGCATCTGCGAGTCTGACTGTGACCCCATCCAAGTGAACAGTGACACTGACGGTGATGGCGGCTCTGGGGAGCCCCCAGTCAGCCCGACTCCGGGCGTCACCTCCAGCCCCTCACCTGTAGTGCCCTTGCATTCTGGAGTGCTCATGGGCATCTCCATCGCCAGCCTGTCTCTGGTGGTGGCGCTTTTGGCGCTCCTGTGCCACCTGCGCAAGAAGCAAGGCGCCACGAGGGCAGAGCTGGAGTACAAGTGTGGCTCGGCGGCCAAGGAGGTGGTGCTGCAGCACGTGCGGACAGAGCAGATGCCTCAGAAACTCTGAGCGGCCTCCTCTCCAGCCCCTGGGGTCGGCTGGGCCTTCCCTCCCTCCCTCTTGTGCCTCGCCTTACTCCCTGGCCACCTGTTCCAAAGCACTTTAGCTGGCATCAGAACTGGAGAAGACCAGCCCCTCTTCTTTTGCTGATTCCACACTTGGCTGGGGAGTGGGAGTTGGAAGGAGTGTGTGTCCCACCCGCTCCCATGACCTCATCAGACCTCGGGGCAGAGATGGCCATGTGTACTGAAGACGCAGGCCCTCACCAAGGGGCACAGGCGGGGTGAGCCTCCTTGGCTGGAGGCCTTTGGGTTAGACTTGCAATCCTGTGGACTAGTGAGTGTAATCAAGGTGTGGATCATGATCAAGATATTTATTTTTTAAGTATTTAGGATGGCTTTTGTTTTTCTTTGCTTTTCCTCCCCCCCACTTGTATATCTCCAGTACCTACTTTGTATCTGTTCCTCCCTCCCTTCCTCACATCTCCTTCCCTATCTGTACGTTTATATATCTCCACTCTTCAAGAGGCAGTTAAACCATATTGGTGGTGTTCCCTGCATTCTCACATTGCTGAAGCCAAGCCCCAGTTCCCTTTGTTATTCCTCCCAGTTTTCACCTCCCTGGAACTCAGCCAACCCACCTGGAGGTTCCCTACCTGGCTGCCCTCCTTCTGATCTTTCATGTCTGCCTTGGCAAAACTTCTATGTGAAGCAGAATCAAAAACACTACGGTCAAGGTTGGTTAGGAATTTATTTGCTCTTGAACTAGGCTTGCCAATTTATCCTGAAATTTCAGGCTTCCAGAGTAATATCATTTAAACAAAATTAAGATGTGAGAGGCAGTCATTGAACTAGTGTTGCTGGACTGTCACAGAAATTCAACCCAAGGAGTTTTTTTTTTTTAATTTTTAATTTTTAAACAATGAGCCTGGGTTTTATTGTTGTCATTTTGTTTGAACTGAGAGATCTTTATTGTTGTTAAGCTTCTTATGCCTGTTTCTTTTTCTCATTATTATAATTATTGTTGTTGTTATTATTGGTTATTTTTGACAATGTTGAAAATGTTCTCATGATTGCTCTAGATTGAGACGGGAATGAAGACCCTCCCAGGAGACAGTTTAAGAAAGTTCTGAGCTGCACAATTGATGCCAGTTACCATTTTGAATCTTACTCTTCTTGTAATGTGTGCTCATAAAATAAAACCAGTTCTGCTGGATTTAGGGGGGATTTGGAAATGTGGGGATGAAGCTTGGAGGATGCCCAATTAGGGCCTTACCTGGGTCAGGCCTTTGGGATTTTCTCCCCCTTCAGAGGGGCCTTCTAACCTTGGCCACTCAGGGCATGGCGCCTGGGCCAGAAGTGGGAGCTGCCCCTGACAGCTGGTTGGAAATGCAGAAACCCCAGCAGCACAGGGATCTGTATTTTAACAAGAACTGCAGGGATCTGCCCCGTACAGCTTGAGAACTGTTTTAGCCCTTGGACGTTGGCAGCTTCCGACTTTCTGGAATACATTAAATACAGATCAGTAATAAGCAGGAGGCCAGCCCGGGCCTATGTTCTCAAGAAACTGAGGAATTTTCAATTTAAAGCTTTGCTTTCTGATAGAAAAGACTAGGTACACACTTTTAGACACTGCTGCACAGGGTTGTTGGTTCAACTAAGCTAGGAATGTATTGTGTTTCACTGTATGAGGAAATGTATCATACAAGTACATCTTTTGTAAAACAAAGGTTTTCCTCTATTGTGTAAACTCAGCACATTTGTACATAGTTATTTATTTATTGGAGATAAACTAGAACACAGGCAAAACTCTTGCTTATGACATCACATGTAGAAAATAAACAAATAACAGAGTGCTCTCGGGTTTTGTGTCTGTTCACCTACCCTCCCCCAACCCCCTCATTTTATGTCGTTAGACAGGGGTCACAAACAATAAAATGTTGGGAGACACCCTGAGAGACAGCTCCAGGCCCCATCACTAGATGTATCTGCTCGTGGCACCGTCTCTGACTTTCAAAGATCTTTCCAGAGGAGGTTGTTTTCATTGTAGAAGGATTTCATGTTGTGTCTCTGTGCACAAATATTTATGTTCCTCCTGTAACCATAACAACTTCATACATGGGACTTGGGTCTATGTGCTTTGAAACACGTTATAGGATTATTTGTTGGGATGAGTTAAAGAAACAGTTCTTCTTGGGGGCATTTTTAGGATCCCAGCTGTGCGCCCTTCCTGCGAATGGTCTGGCATGACGTGCCCTCTGAGAAATCCAAACACATCAGTCACAAGGGGTGTCAGTCTGTGGCTCAAATTCAAACAATCATTTCCACATACCAAGTTCTCATGCAGTTTTAAAACATTTTTATTTCTGTTGGAGATTAGAAACACTGTCTTTTGTAAGGCACACATTTCCTGGCCCCCTTTTCCCCGGGGGGGGGGGGGAGGCGGACACTGGCTGAATTTTACATACAGTGCTCCGAAAATTTTCATAAAGCAGAAGTTGGAAGACAATTGAGTTTGATCAAATAGTCAAACTTTTTTTTCTACATCTGGATAATGTTGAATTTCTCAGCTTGAATCTGCAGTTACTGTTGCGAAGATGCAGTTGGAGATTTCCACATCTACCCTGGATGAAGCGGACAGCTTTGGGGTGTGTGGGGGCATGGCTCCTATGCATAGCACCCTCCCCCAATCACAGGTTGGGCAATGTTGCCTTTAGGAGTTTGGAGGACTGGCAGAAAACCAAGGTCAGTAGCAGGTACATGTGAAGGAAGATGTGTGTTGGCAAAGCAGGTACATGCGTACTGTGCTAGGGATCTGAGGAGAGAACGGTACCTTATAGATCTGTCCTTACTCCTGGACTTCAGTCTTCAAAAGGGTCTGCTTCCAATTAGCTAGCAAGTTGTCTAAGTAGGGCTCATTGCTTTACGGTTTCTCCATCCAAAGGGGGGTTGGTTTTTGTTTGTTTGTTTGTTTGTTTGTTTGTTTTTAAGAATATAAGAAGACCACAACACAGTCTTAAGACTCAGAGTCAAAAACCTTTACTGGGTCATCTTGGACCCCAGGGCACTGGTGTGGTGGGGGCCCAGTCCCTCCCCATCCTCCTTATTACCTGTCCTGTGAGAGATTAGCATCCCTGCTTCTAGGCCTCCTCTTGAGGAAACTTGAGATTCTCAAAACAACCAGGAAACCGCAACCCCACTCTGAGAAAGATGCCAGGATCACATAAACAAATCAGTCAGCTATAAGAGCCGTCGCCCAGTATTTAGAATCAGAGTAAACCTTATGAAACAAGGACTGTGGATCAATTTGTATGGTCTCATTTTCTGTTCACATTATTGGATATCCAGGTCTGAGGGAGAATTCCAAATCCCAGTACACGGTACATGTTTACTGCTGCCACTCCACAGCCTGCAGAACCTGGGGAAGAAGATCAAGGTCATAATTATGGATAAGTCAGAATTTAATTTCCTGAGTTAAATGACATCTGTCCCTCCCTCAGATCTAGCGCCTTTTGTTAGACTAGTTCTGTGAATATTTATTGAGCGTGATTCTGTGTCTGGTTTAGTGGTAAGCATGGTAAAAAACCCCTACCTTGAGAAGCTTACATAATTGCCCCCAGACTGTCTTTAACTTAGAAACAGCAGCAGGAGCTGAGGACACAAGCTCAGCACAACAGGGCAGTGGAATTTAAGTTGCAGGAGTAAAGAAGGTGCCTTTGATGAGCGGATCCTTAACATTAGACGAGGAGGAACAAGGATTAGTCAAGTGCAGAGTGGGGAAGAAACAGTGTTGGTGAAGCAACAGCATGTGCAAAGGCCCTGTGCAGGGGAGTGTCTCGGCAGAGAGCGTGACGCATGGTGGCCAAGATGGAGCTGGAGAGATAGCACAGACAGGTAAGAGTGGAGGGAGAGGAGACTCCAGGGAGGCTTATCAAAGGTGAATTCTATCCCAAAAGCAAGTGTGCCACTCAAAGGATCTTAACAAGAGCACACTGGTATTCAATTTCTGTATGAAAATAGGAAGATAACAGCCTCGCCTAACCTTAGTCACGCGTCCCCGTGGGCAGACACTTGGGTGGTTTCCCTGTAAGCACCCAGCAGGGCTAACAAGTGTGTGGGTGTCATGTACACCTGGATTCGAATCCGAGCCGGACACTGGGTGGTCACATGACCACGGGTGCCACGCAGCCCTATAAGGCCGTAAAGTGGGGTGCTAGCAAGTGCCACGGCACAGCGTTTCCATGAGCGCTAGATGCGGCGAGCTAGCACAGGTTTGCGCACACAGCACGTGCGCCAGTAAGTAAGTGGCTGCTTCGGGGGATAGACACAGATGATCATGCTGCAATCCCAATTGTTTTGAGAACAAGCCTGAGGTGTGCAAAAGTGGAAAGTATTTTTTCCGTGCAAGATGCAGTCACTTGAAAGAGATGTTGTCCACTCTTGAGGGAGCATCCTGGTGGGATCGGGGGCTCCTCAAGAGGGAAATGCTTGCGCAAGGTGAGAAGCAGGCCCTCAGGAGCAGTGAAATCCTGCCTCCAGGTTCTCACAAAGCCCATCAAAACGTAGGGCTGCAGAGATCCCCTCCAATGTGCTCCTGGGGAGGCCACAGGGAAGGAGAGAATATACCCTAGGTGCCCTGCTTGCTTTCTCAGGGCCCTACAGAGAAAGAGAACATTGGCTCCAGCGCAGGCAGCCCCTGGGGCTGTGGGAAAGGCCACTTCCTGCACCGTCACCCTAACTGCCCCCATGGGGCCCAGAGTATGGCAACACCAAGGAACCTGCAAAAGAGAAAGGAATCATTGGTTGGGAATGATCAGCGGTCCCAGCTGTCCCCACTCCTGCTGGATGAGTGTGGGCGGGTCTCAAGGCTTGTCAACCATCTGCCGTGATGGCACGGTGTGAGGGGCTGCTGGGGGGGGACATGTATCTGCCTCGATGGCAC
>PITA01025628.1:0-13821 GCA_004023965.1 Spilogale gracilis
AGAGGGGAGGGGAAGGAAGGGAAGAATAATTTGAAAAGAAAAAGTGGAGGGAAATCTAGTGCAGAGGGTTGCCCTCCTTGTACTGCGGTAGGACAGCCACCTCAGTACTCAGCGAGCAGAGTGGCTATTTGGTGAGTTGCCTCGGGCCTTGCTAATGGACAGTCTGTCGGTACAGTGATGTTTGTTGGAGCGTGGTTTTCTTGCTGTTCAGCTGACCAGTCTTCTAGAATCCAGTGACTTTTATCCCTCTGACAGCTCTATTACTTGTGCATGACTGGATATTCCCTAGATGACCATTTAATCAAACCACAATAAAAACAGTTGCTTCAGTAAACACTGATCCCCTAAGTATCAGATCTTCTTAGTCATCTCTGTACTCTCCCTGAAGGAGCTGACAGTGTCTACCATCCTTGCCTCCTTGAACTTTCCTCCTGGATGTCATCACTCCATGCTCTGTGGCTCACCCTGATGCACTGCCTGCCTCAGCGTTCCTTGTTATACCTGTTCTAGCTCTCCTTTACCTCGTCTTGAAGTGCTGGTATCTCCAAAAGTGCTATCCTCTGCTCTCTTCTCTGGTCTTCACTCTATCCCTCTGGAGTCTCATTAGTGCATTCTCACCATCATGTTGAATGATCCACCCATCATTTCTACTTAGATCTTTGCTGGCTTCTCAAGTGCTACAGATCCCAAACCAAACCCACTACCTTCCTGCCCTGGTGCCCCAACTTTAGTCTTCCTTTTGAATTGTTGGAGTTATTTAATGAAATCACCATTCTTTTAGCAACCAGCCTAGAGACCTTACCATCATCCTTGATACTACTGCTCCCTTGAATTTCATGTCCACTATGCAACTGGTTGTCAAATTCTATCAGATTTACTTACAAAAGGCCCTGGGATCTATAACCTTTAAAAGTGATAGTTTACAACTCCGCATAGTTGATTCCTGCTATCCCCTTGGAGTACTCTGCTGGAGTTAGATTTCTGTGGTCCTAATGTGACCATGTCCCTCAATTCAAATCTCACTCTATTGCTTCCAGCATAAAATGCAAACCCTTAAGATAACATTTGAATCATTTTAGTTGAAATCATTTCAACCATTTCTTGAGTCTCATTCCTAAACATATTATCCAAACATTGTTCACATTAAGTCACATTGGAATTCTTGGCAATTATAGGACCCAAAATGCATCTTCTCATCTCCTGATCTTTGCTTTTTTCAATTCCTTCAGTTTAGAATTCAGTTAAAGTCACTAACATTTATTGAAAATTTTCTATAATTCTACTCAATAAATATTTGTTGGATTGAAATATCATGATTAGCTTCTCTCCTGAACATAAATATGAAAGCAGAGATCAAATTTTTTTTCATCTTCTTGTTTCCAACAATTAGCATAGTGTCAGAAATATAGTAGGTACTCAAGAAATATTTACTTTGAAACAAGCTAAAGAATTATTTTTCTGGTTATATGTATTTTTAATATCCATATTTTCCCTGGGAAACACAAAGTAGTAAAATAACCAGTTAAAGAAATCAAATCGGCATTCTTTACTACCCACTAGCATGAATTTTATTCACTAATAAAAGTGAAGGGGGAGAATAGCTATTTACAAGATTGGTGCTGACATAAATAGTTGCAAACCACTTTTTTAGTCACTTAGATCTGATTGAATGTTTGTAGTAATGAGCTTGCTTATAACTTTTCTCTATGTGAGCTTTTACACACAGAGGACCCTCAGGTTTTAGTGTCATATATTACAGGTAACATATCTGCTCCCTGCTTTCTGGTAGCAAATGTTCCTAACACAATGTACACGAAACACTGGGTGTTTAAATCTGGATCATAATTAACAATGAAATTATGGCTGTGATGAAAACACCAGAGTCTTTAATAGCCAAAAATTTGTTTCATCCTATGGGAATTTACTTGACTTTGGACAAATAAAGTATTTCCTCTGAGTAATTTTTCTTTTTTTGGAAACAGCTATATCCCAAAGCTTCAGTTTGTTTAGTTTTATATATAATAATTATTTTGACCTTCTCAACCAGTAAACATTGATTAGGAGAGCACCAAAATTCTGAATCTTTTTTAGTTTGCTATAGAAAAGACAATTTCTTCCTTAGGATAGTTCTGTGATACAGATTAAATTGGAGCCAATCAAAGAAAATCTACCAAATGAGAGAAATATTTATCTTCTTAAGTAGGTTTACCTGAGTGAATTATTTTATTATTTTGGGAACCACGGGGAATTTTATTAGTGTTCACCTAAAAGTAAATGTATACATTGATAAGCCTTGATTTTTTTCAGGAGATAATCTCTTACAGTTAAGGGATAGAATAAATATGGTCTCTGTCTTTTTAGTCTGTGACAGAGTTTATGTGGGATGACTCAAAATTAACACCTTGTCTGACTCAATCATCACTTTCCCATTTGAGAGGATGGGAGAGTGGCTAAAGACTATGGGCATTTGTACCCATCAGACTGTTGTTTATCCTGGTTTCACCATATAGTAATTGTGTGACCTTGAGCAAATGACCTCATCTCTTTCAGCCTCCATTTCCTCATCCATAAAATAGATATTCATTGGTTCAACAAATATTTATTGAGCAAGTCCTATGTGCAAACTCATGTTCTAGGAATCTAGGAAATAACAGTGAATGCAACAGGACAAATTTTGACCTTCATGGAATTTACTCATAGTAAGACAATAATAATAATACCTACATCTGTGATTGTTGTGGGAATTAGCTGATACAATATAAGTACACTGCTTAGCAGAAAGCCAGCACCTAGTATACGTAGTAACCTAGCTAAAGTGACTGGTCTAATTTGACAGGCATAAAAAAGAGGTGCTGGGAAGGTGTGTGTGGCTTGGGGTGAGGGTAGGTCGGGGTCAGGTTGTTGAGGCTGAAGTTTCTTGAACACTTGCTATTTGTCAGACCCTGTACTAGGTGCTTCTAACTTATGACAATCCAGTGAGGCAGGCACTTCCCCAGCACCTAACCCAGTCTAAAGGCATAGGGCTGGATGAGGGAGGCCATTGGAAATATCTGAAGCTTGGGTTATAGAATGGCTCCAGTTCCCCACCAGCCACCCTGCCCTATCCCTCAGTTGTATTTGTGACTGGCTAGATACTCTCCTGAAAGTTACCCTATGCTTGTGCTTTAAAGTAAGAGCTTCTTATTCTTTTTTTTTTTTTTTTTTACCATTTCTTTTCTTTTTTAATTTAAATTCAATTAGCCAACATCTGTTACATCATCAATATCAAATGTAATGTTCAGTTATTCATCAGTTGCATATAACACCCAGTGCTCATCATATCACATGCCCTCCTTAATGCTCATTACCCAGTTACCCCATCCTCCCACCAACCTCCCATCCAGCAATCCTCAGTTTGTTTCCTGTAGTTAAGAGTCTCTCATGGTTTGTCTCCCTCAATAATTTGTTCCCATTCAGTTTTCCCTCCCTTCCCCTATGATCATTTGCACTGTTTCTTATATTCCACATGTGAGTGAAACCATATGATAATTGCCTTTCTCTGATTGACCTATTTAGCTTAGCATGATACCCTCCAGTTCCATCCACATCAATGTAAATGGTAAGATTTCATCCTTTCTGATGGCTGGGTAATAGTCCACTGTGTTTGCATATATATATATATATATATATATATATCTTCTCTATCCATTCATGTGCAGATGGACATCTGGGCTCTTTCCACAGTTTGGTTATTGTGGACATTGCCACTATAAACACGGGTGCCAGTGCCCCTTGGGATCACTACATTTTTATCTTTGAGATAAATCCCTAGTAGTTTAATTGCTGGGTCGTAGGGTAGCTCTATTTTTAATTTCTTGGGGAACCTCATACTGTTTTCCAGAATGTCTGCACCAGCTTACATTCCCACCAACAGTGTAGGAGGGTTTCCCTTTCTCTACATCCTCCCCAACATGTCATTTTCTGACTTGTTAATTTTAGCCACTCTGACTGGTGTGAGGTGATATCTCATTGTGGTTTTGATTTATATTTCCCTGATGCTGAGTGATGTGGAGCATTTTTCATGTGTCTGTTGGCCATTTGGATGTTTCTTTTGCAGAAATATCTGTTCATGTCTCCTGCCCATTTCTTGACTGGATTCTTTGTTCTTCCGGTGTTGAGTTTGAGAAGTTCTTTATAGATCTTGGATACTAACCCTTCATCTGATATGTCATTTGCAAATATCTTCTCCCATTCTGTAGGTTGCCTTTTCATTTTGTCGACTGTTTCCTTTGCTGTGCAGAAGCTTTTTATCTTGATGAAGTCCCAACAGCTCATTTGCTAAGAGCTATTTTAGATATTATATTTCTGAAAACAGATTTTGATAGAAGAGCAGAGAACAGGGTGACAATGCATAGGATATTTCTCTGGACCTGCTCTCTTACCTTGTAGATGGACAAAGACAGATGGACACTTCGGGTAGCTGGACTCTGGTTCAAGTGGGCCTCTTAACTTCATTCAACTTGAGCTCATCTTTCAAAGTTGGAAAAATAACTTCCTTTTTGGGGGGCCAATTTTCATATTTGAAGGAGTTACCCGAGAGGATTTTTAAGATCTATTGCTACTCTGACATTTTGTGATTCTCCATGGAGGAGGAGGTAGGTCACTGAATAGTAGTATGTATTTGTGGGCATCTGGAATTCAGGGTTACACCTACGCACACTCATGCACATTTTTTGATGGTGGTTCCCCTCCATATAGTGCTCATCCTGAAATGGCAGAAGTAGTGGTGTGGCCACAGAATGATGGACAAAATTGTAGCAGGAACCCTTATAAATTTAGCAGAAGATTATTTGATAATTTCAAAGCAGTAGATTTTACTTTATTTTTCTGTTATTTGAGATAATGAAAGGACATAGATGTAGAAAGCTTATTGTTAAATTTTATTTATTTTTCTCACACAAGGTGTAGGAAGCTGTAATAATTCCTACCACCCCCAAACAGTTTCCCTATTTAGTTTTTAAAATTCTTGCAAGCAGCTTTTTTCTTTTTAAAAGTAAAACCATGTCCTTTGGGAAGTAGCATTTTAAAACTTGAAAAAAAAAAGGATAACATATTAAGTAAATCTCCAGTTCAGATCTGAAATTTTCTGGGATTTTTCCCCCAGTTTTTCTCTCTCTTGCATTGATTTTTGTTTATTTTGATGATAGAGCACACTGTAGTTTATCTAATAAATGTGTTCTTAAAATAAGAATCAAACCAAATTTAAAATATAGTAAGGATTTTCTATTTAAATAGCTTCTAGTGTAAATTTATTTTGCACTGTAAGCTATTTGACTCTAATTTATCTTTGATGAATGCTTGAAATTTAATCCATTAGGTTTGTCTAAATCAAAGCACATCAATTAACCATTGGATCTATTCCTGTTTATTGCTCTCATAAAATCTAGAACTATCACTTTAAAATTTTAAAATCCAGAATCTCCTGTAGTTAGCATAAGTTACTACTATCAGCAACATAGGATTTTTCTTTATTTACAATGTACTTTATATTGGAAATAGTATAGTATATATATAAATTCTGTATATAATTAAATGACCTCATTAAGTTTAACTGAAATATTGAATATCTTCCTTTTACTGATTGCATATCTACAAGCTTTGACTAGGTGGTATTGATATATTTGTGGTCATATTTTCACTGAACAAATATTTAATGCCTACCATGTGGCAGGAACTGGGCTAAATAAAAACCCTGGGGAATGTAAAGTAAAATATATGTTCTCCTTTAGGAACTCACAATTTATTAGGGGGAATAGATATAAACACATAAAGAGTTACATGATATAAGACTAATTTCAATATGAGACAACAACATAAAGTAGCATCTCCCCAATTCTGTTGTATGAGATAACTTTAGGTGGGAGACATGGACAAACATTTTTTACATTAATGGTTATATTTTCATTGTATATATATTTACAATTACCTTTAATTTATGTAAAGTGTAATTGGCTTTCCACTATGGTCATAATCTAAAATTTCCTATAAAACTAAAAATATTAAGTAAAAATACAGCAGTTCGTTTTAAGAAAATATTACAGGTGAAAACAGAATAGGTAGTATGTGGAAATGGTAAAATAGTAAAAGATACATGAGTATTGAGATTTGGGAAACTTATGAAAGAAATGTCAACAGTGATTTTGTAACAAGGAGTCTTACCAGCAATTACCAGCCTATGTGCCGGGGGGCGGCAAGGTCCCAGCAGATTGGAGGGGAAGGCAGGCTCTCAGGAGAAGGAAATACTTAAGACTGGATAGAGAGGAGGGAGAACAAGGCCAGGACTCACAGCGCTAAAGGAACTTGGAAGCCAGAACTCACATTATATTGGGAGGCAGAGAAAGTGTAGAGTGGGGTTTCTGTGTAGGGGAGGCTGGGATGTGAGATAAAAAATGTAGTCTTGAAGGAAGAGGGTAGGGTGTTGAATGTTATGCTGAGGAATGTGAACTCTATTTGCTGTTTATATACAAGAGCAAGCCTTTTATTCCACATGGGGCCAGCATCCAGGAGGTATGATCAGGAAGGCTCTGCAAAGCCTTCTGGATCACATATATATTTCCCAGCATGAGATTCTCAGCATTTTCATTACTGAAGGATTTGCTGTCCTTTCCCACTGATGATGGTTCTACAGCAATTAGTAGCTTGAAAAACCCTCTAGTCAGAAAGCAATATTAGGATATGGATCCATTTAAAGGAGAGAGAACGTGGGGCAAGACTAGAATGGCATCAAAATATGAAATGCTGGGTAGCCCAAACGGCTTTATTGCAATAGTTTTGCTTTAGGGCTGACCTATCTTCTCCATGTAGCAATGAAGTACCCATAGGAGTTGCAATAGCATATTACTAGATTTGTCATCATATGTTTCCCTTTTTTCTGTTTGAGACAATCATGCATAACTATGGCAAGTCTCAAGTTTTTTATATAATTGCTTTTACTTCTCTTAAGTGATTTTACTTTGGGGCAGCCTTGGAGCTTGTTTTCCACAACCTGCAAATTCTCTTGTTTGTTCTGCAATATGTTGAAATAAAAATTTGGCTTTAAAAGATAAACATGAAATGACAAATGTTTTGTAATGAAATTCAACTTGGGCAAAAAATTCATAAATAATAAAAAATATTACTAATTTTGTTATTCGGTTGAATTTTTTCACTCCAAATGAGTTCCAAAAGGGTACCTTTAGCTTCTTGGTAATGCAGTGGAATCAAAGTAGAACTAGTTTCAAATTGTTTTCAGTCCTCTGTGATGGGTGAGAAGGAGAACTCTGGGTTCTGATCTCTACTTCAGCTATAGAAAATCTGCTTTAATTTATTTTTTATATCTGTTCTCTACTTTGAAACTCTAAAATAAAGATGAAAAAGACAATGAAAACCATAAGCCATGGGGTGCTTCTCCAGTGTTCCAGAGATCAAAGCAGCAATGACATTAGGAATTGCTCATCACCCATGTCAGGGACTGTTGGGATAATTACTAAACCTTTTGCAATATATAGATAAACAAGGCCATCACTGTTTTTGGCTGGGGTCAAGAATTGTCCACTTAGAAAAAGAAGAGAGTTTTTATTCAATTGGTCTATTAAAAGTAAGTTATAATGACTTACTCTACTCATAAACATCAATCAAGATTCCTAATACCTAAAAATTTAAAGGCATTACCATTGAAGTAAAATTAAGAGCAATGAAATATATATTTAACCTTTTTGCTGATGGTTGATAAACTTGTAACTCTACTTCTACCTACCTAAATTCAACTACCTCCTTGATTTGACTTTTAGACTTCTAATTGATATATGCAATTTAATATGGACCAAACCAAAATTTTGTGTCCTCATCGCCATCTATTTTCCCCCAGGTCTTCCCTATTTCAGTAAATGACCCAACCAGCTACCTTGTTATTCAACCCCTAATCCTTTTTCTCATGCCTCAAATCCAGTCAATTCATAGGCAAGTCCTGTTGGTTCAGAATATATCCGGTCTCTACCATCCTGGTCATGATCCAAGCCACCATCATTTTTTGCCCAGAGTATTGAGATAACCTCTTACTGGGTCCTCCTGATTCTTCTGATGCTGCATAACAAGCTATTCTCCATACAGTAGCCTGATAGATTATGTATGTATGTATGTATGTATGTATGTATGTATGTATATATAAGCTTATTTATTTATTTATTTAGACAGAGAGAGAGAGAGAGAGAGAGAGAGAGAGCACAAGCAGAGGGAGCAGCAGGCAGAGGGAGAGGGAGAAGCAGGCTCTCCACTGAGCAGGGTGCCCGATGCCAGGGCTGGATCTCAGGACCCCAGGACCTTGGGATCATGACCTGAGCTGAAGGCAGACACTTAACTGGCTGAGCCACTTAGGTGCCCCCCAGGGAGATCTTTTTAAAATGTGATTCAGATCATGGCACTGCTCTCGCTGAAGTGTACCCCTGCCTTCTCACTCTGTCCACACTGTCAGCCCTGGCTTACAAGGTACTTCACAATCTGGATCCACTCTTCCTTTGAGATGCTTCTACTGCTGCCCTCCATGTCTTGTACTCTCCAGCTACAGGGATTTTTCTGTTCCTAGCACATGCCAAGCTCACTCCAGACTTATACCAGCTTATTCCTCTTCTTGACAAGTCCCCTGATCAGCTTCTCGTCACTCACATGCTCCTTCCATGGGGGAGATCCTTCTTAAATTTGTTCCACCACTTTAAAGTCATTCTTTTCATTAAATGGAAATTATCTCATTGATTTCCTTATTTTTTGGTTTTATGGTCTGTCTCTACTTCCTCTCCTCTGGAATGTAAGCTACATGAGAACAGCAACCTTATCTTTGTGGGAACCACTTGTTCCCAGTGATTAGCACAATGGAACATAATAGAGATTCCATAAATTGTGTTCAGTTAGCCAGTTTATGAATTCAGTATTTTTCTCCCTTTTATAAAAGTTCAGCTTTCTCTGAAATTCTGTTTGCTCCTATTACCGCATCAATCTCTATTTAACTGTAGAGTGATATTGCATGGAAACAGGAAAAATATAGCTCTTTGTTTTCCTAAACCCAGATCTGAGAGTTGCTCAGTTTAGGGAATTATGTCCTTCCCTAATGGCTTGACTCTGTTGAAATTCGCCAGAGGTTTTAGCATTTCTCCTTTGATAGCTGTTCTTTCTACTTCTTTCCTGAGGCAGAAATCAGAGGAGGGAGATTAATTATTCCCAACGTGTACAAGAATGGTATCTTGTGATTGCCTCTTTAAAACTACAAGGGAATAATTTATCCCTCTCAACCTTGTCTTACTTCCCTTTGTAGATATGGATTTGTTAGTCTGACTGTTCTTGCCACATCCAAAACAGAATATCTTTATTCAGCAATTAAGTAAGTTTGCACAAAAATTTAAAGTAGAGATAAGATGATGGTAACTTCACAGAGGGCTTATGTTGATTTGGGGAGGCACTTGTGCTCCCTACTTCCATTCCTCCTTCCAGTTACCAAACCCTGTTCTCCAAGCTCTTGCATGTATTGCTGGGGAAAAAAAGCATGCTGTGATACTTTATGTACTGTAGGGTTCTAATTATAAAAATGCATTGAAAAAATAGGAAGGGAAAATAATAATACATAGTTCCTCAATAAGTGGTTTTGGAATTATGAACATTTTTGTTTTCTTTATATCTTTTGACATTTTCTAAGTTTTAAAATAATAACATGTATTACTTTTGTTTATTATTTGTATTGCTCTCATAGTCAGAAAAAAAGAATATTCTCCAAAAGAGAGAATTGTTGGAGCTAAAACCCGTAAGGTGGGTTGTGAGCCCCCAGGCCTCTGGGCACCTTTCTTTTTTTTTTTATTGTTACTAAAATTTTTTTTTCCCAGTGTTCCAAGATTCATTCCCCATTCCCCACACCCAGTGCTCCACACTTTAGGTGTCCCCAGTACCCACCACACCAGGCTCTCCTATCCCTCCACCCCCCTCCCTCCAAGTCCCTCAGTTTGTTTCTGTGTCCAAAGTCTCTGTTGTTTCGTTTCCCTCCCTAGATTACCCTAGTTCCCATTTACTTTCCTTCTCCCACTGTCCTCCAGTTTACCCCTCATGCACTGCAAGTAAGTGAAACCATGCGATACTTGACTTTCTAGGTGACTGTCATTGAGCTTCTAAATCTTATTGCTACTAATAACCTGGAGGGTCACGTAGCTCTGTGGGCTCTGTGTTCTTTTCTCGGTCAGAGAAGCTGGTTTTGGATTCATACCTGGTTTGAAGTATAATTCTTTTCCAGACAAAACTGGTTTAAAGACCACATTGTACTACATAATGGAATTTCATTTCTTCCTGAGCAGTATCACCCAGCGGAGGTTTTTTGTTTTGTTTGCTGTTGTTGTTTTTACTTCCATTGGAGATCTAAGACTACTGAACATAAAGAATTAAGTTTATCCTTTTTTTGTTGGGAGAAATAGCAAATATTTCATACAGTATTGGATTTTCAAGAAAGGAGGAAATACTTGTACATTTATGGTTTTAGGTACCAGGAAAAGCTAGTGAGGTTGGCAACATACTTTTCCAAGTACCTTGCTCCTTTGGAAATGATGTATGAAATAGCAGCTTGTTAGAAATGCAGACTCTCAGGTCCACCACAGACTACTGACTCAGAACCTAGAGTTTAACAGATCCCAGGCCATTCTTATGCACAAGTATTGACAAGCATATTTGTCAAGCATATCCTAGTATATTTTGGGGATTTCCAGGGCCAGATTGCTTCATTTACTGCCCTCCCTCCTTTTTTTTTCTCCAACTCCCATTAATAACTCCTAGAGAAGTCCATAAAGCGGGAGTTCTGAAGGTGGGGTCTGTGTACCCTTATGAAGAGTTAGTTGTAGGTGGTTATTTGTGAACCCGGTGAAATTCCACATAAAAATTATGTTTGCATATACATATTAAACTTTCACTGTAGTCTCATGAAGTGCAAAAAATAAAAAAATAAAAAAGGCCAGCCATTCCAGGCTGCAAAAACAGGTACCCTATTCTGCTTTGAAAGATGAATTAAGATAATTCTTTTAATTACAGAGTTATTATCCTGGGAAAAGTCTAGGAGAAAAACCTGATAGTCTCTCCTATTGTTTTAATAAAAAGAATCAAATTGACCAGAGAGTTGATTACACAGATGAGGAATTTCTGGAAGCGGCTTCCTTGTTCCCAAAAATTGAATTCCACTTCTCTGGTCCTGATGTGTTTAGGTTAGGAGAAAATTGCCTGTTCAGCTCCCATAGGTCTCACATACTTTAGGGTAAAGAAGATAAATTTTTTCCTAATATGAATTTTGTATCTTAATTCTATCTTTTTTATTATTTTGAATCCCTAGGTCAGTGCTTGTTAGCCCTGGCTGCATACTAGATCATCTACACTAGACCAATTGTATCAGAATCTCAGAACATCTGTGTTCTGAGGACTAGGCTTGTTGGGTTTTGTTTTTGTTTATTTCATTTTGTTATGTTTTAATTCTTTGGGGATACTTTAAAGTGTAGCCAGGTTAATAAGTACCATTTTCACAGAGCAATGTGTGTGATAAATTCCAGAATGTCTTTCTTGGAGAACTGTATGTCTTTCTTATCTAAGGAATACTGATTCCATATCCTTTAGACAATAAGATCTATTTTTCTATTGGAATATCATATATGGGCCCTGCTCTGCTATCTTTCTTCATCATATCAAACCAAGGCTGATGTATAAAGAAGTTGTTTGGATCTGGAACTGGTTTCAAGAACTATTGAATCTTCCAGTTTTTATCTGTTCTTCTAATTATCAGTTCATCTCAGAAAAGTTTCCTGAGTTTCTATATTATGAATGCCTTTTCATATACAAATAATCTGAAAAGGACCTCACTCTCAGGCTCCTTTATGAAGGACACTTGATATACTGCAAGAAATGATGGAAATGAGTAATTGTACTATAACTAAATAATCTTTTATTTAGATTCAAGCAGCTAACATATGGTACATCATTAATTTCATATATAGTGTTCAGTAATTCATCAGTTGCATATAACACCCAGTGCTCATCACATCACATGCCCTCCTTAATGCCCATCATCCATTTACCGCATCCCCCACCAACTTTCCTTCCAGCAACCCTCGATTTGTTTTCTATAGTTAAGATTTTGTCATGGTTTATCTCCCTCTCTGATTTCTTCCCATTCAGTTTTCCCTCCCTTCCCCTGTGATTCTTTGCACTGTTTCTTATATTCCACATATAAGTGAAACCATATGATAATTGCCTTTCTCTGATTGACCTATTTAGCTTAGCATGATACCCTCCAGTTCCATCCACATCAATGTAAATGGTAAGATTTCATCCTTTTTGATGGCTGGGTAATAGTCCAGTGTGTGTGTGTGTGTGTGTGTGTGTGTGTGTGTGTGTGTGTGTCTCTATTCATTCTTCTGCAGGTGGACTTCTGGGCTCTTTCTGCAGTTTGGCTATTGTGGACATTGCTGCTATAAACATTGGGGTGCCAGTGCCCCTTGAGATCACTACATTTCTACCTTTGGGATAAATCCCTAGTAGTGTAACTGATCTGTTGTAGTGTAGCTCTATTTTTAATTTCTTGGGGAACCTTCTGAGTGGCTGTACCAATTGGCATTCCCACCAGCAGTGTAAGAGGGTTCCTCTTTCTCTGCATCCTCGCCCGCATTTGTTGTTAATTTTAGCCATTCTGACTGGTGTGAGGTGATATCTCATTGTGGTTTTGATTTATATTTCCCTAATGCTGAGTGATGTGGAACATTTTTTTCATGTGTCTGTTGGCCATTTGGATGTCTTCTTTGCAGAAATGTCTATTCAGGTCTCCTGCCCATTTCTTGCCTGGATTCTTTGTTCTTTGAGTGTTGAGTTTCAGAAGTTCTTTATAGATCTTGGATACTAGCCCTTGATCTGATAATGTCATTTGAAAAAAGTTTATGGTATCTGATATAGGGATTACATTAAATGTGTAGATTGCTTTGGGTAGCACAGACATTTTAACAATATTTGTTCTTCCAATCCAAGAGCATGAAATATTATTCCATTTCTTTATGTTCTTCCTCAATTTCTTTCATAAGTGTTCTGTAGTTTTTAAAGTATAGATCCTTTACCTTTGTAGTTAGGCTTATTCCTAAGAATCTTATGGTTTTTGGTGCAATTGGTCTATTTCTCTGTTTTTGTGCCAGTACCATGCTGTCTTGGTAATCACAGCTTTGTAATAAAGCCTGAAGTTTGGTAACGAGATGCTCCCAGCTTTGCTTTTCTTCTTCAGCAATTCCTTAGCAATTTGGGATCTTTTTTGGTTCCATATAAATTTTAGGATTGTTTGTTCCAATGCTTTGAAGAATGTTAGTGGAATTTTGATCGGAATGGCATTGAAAGTATAGAGTGCTCTGGGCACTACAGACATTTTGACAATGTTTATTCTTCCAATCCATGAGTATGGAATGCTCTTCCATCTTTTTGTGTCTTCTTCAATTTCTTTCATGAGTGTTCTGTAGTTCCTCGAGTACAGATCCTTGACTTCTTTGGTTCGGTTTATTCCTAAGTATCTTATGGTTTCTCGTGCTATAGTAAATGAAATCGATTCTCTGATTTCCCTTTCTATTTTTTCGTTGTTAGTGTATAAAAATGCAACTGATTTCTATGTACTGATTTTGTATCCTGCCATATTACCAAATTGTTTTATCAGTTCTAGTAGTTTGAGGGTAGAGTCTTTTGGGTTTTCCACATAGAGTATCATGTCATCTGCAAAGAGAGAGAGTTTGACTTCCTCTTTGCCAAGCTGGATACCTTTTATTT
>PITA01025628.1:13921-24102 GCA_004023965.1 Spilogale gracilis
CTATGTTGAACAGTAGTGGTGAGAGTGGGCATCCTTGCCTTGTTCCTGATCTCAGAGGAAAGGCTGTCAGTTTTTCCCCATTGAGGATGATATTCGCTGTGGGTTTTTCGTAGATAGATTTTATGAGGTTGAGAAATGTTCCCTCTATCCCTATACTTTGAAGAGTTTTGATCAGGAACGGATGTTGTATTTTGTCAAAAGCCTTTTCTGCATCAATTCTGCTGTTTTAGGGTGGAATGTTCTGAATATATCTATGAGATCCAGCTGGTCCAATGTGTCATTCAAGGCTCTTGATTCTTTGTTGATTTTCTGTTTAGATGATCTGTCCATTGCTGAGAGTGGTGTGTTAAGATCTCATAGAATTAATGTATTTGTATCAATATGATTCTTTATTTTGCTTAACAGTTGGCTTATGTAGTTGGCTGCTCCCATGGTGGGGGCATAAATATTTACAATTGTTATATCTTCTTGATGTTTAGACCCTTTGAGAATGATGTAGTGTCCTTCTCTGTCTCTGACTACAGTCTTTAGATTAAAATCCAATTTCTCTGATATGAGAATCGCTACCCCGGCTTTCTTTTGGGGTCCGTTGGCATGAAAGATAGTCCTCCATCCCCTCACTTTCAATCTGGAAGTGTCTTTATATTCAAGATGAGTGTCTTGTAAACAGCATATGGATTAGTCCTGTCGTTTTATCCAGTCTGCAACCCTGTGCCTTTTTATTGGAGCATTTAGGCCATTCACATTGAGAGTGATTATTGATAGATACGTTTGTATTGACATCATGTTGCCTGTGAAGTTCATGTTTCTATAGATTACCTCGTAAATTTCTGTTCTGTGTCACTCTTGGGTGCGTTTCTCTTTTATAGAACTGCTCTTAGTATTTCTTGTAGTGCTGGCTTGGTGGTTGCATAATCTTTTAGACTTTGGCAGTCCTGGAAGCTCTTTATTTCTCCTTCTATTTTGAAAGTTAACCTTGCTGGATACATTATCCTTGGTTGCATATTTTTGTCATGTAACTTCCTGAATATGTCTTGGCAGCCCTTTCTGGCTTGCCAGGTTTCTGTGGAAAGGTCTGACATTATTTGATGGTCCTCCCTGTATAGGTAAGGGATCGCTTTCCCCTAGCTGGCCTTAAGACATATTCTTTGGTTTTATGATTCACGAATTTCACACTTATGTGCCTGGAGGTTTTTCTGGCCTCATTGATCTTGGGGGGTGTCCTCTCTGCTTCTATAACATGAACATTTGTTTCATTCCCCAGATTTGGGAAATTTTCATCCATGATTTGTTCAACAATATCTTCTAGGCTTCTCTGTCTCTCAACTCCTTCGAGGATTCCAATAATTCTGATATTGGAGCATTTCATGGCATCATTTATTTCCTTATTCTGTTTTCATGGGATTTTAGCTGTTTGCTCCAAGACTTCTCTTGCTCCTCCTTCTTAAGCCATCTGTCTTTTTTTTTTTTTAAGGTTTTATTTATTTGACAGAGAGAAACACAGCCAGAGAGGGAACACAAGCAGGGGGAGTGAGAGAGGGAGAAGCAGGCTTCCCGCCGAGCAGGGAGTCCGATGTGGGGCTCGATCCCGGGTCTCCGAGATCATGACCTGAGCCGAAGGCAGTCGCTTAACCAACTGAGCCACCCAGGCGCCCCACCATCTGTCTTCTAAATCATTGATATGATCTTCAGCTTCACTTACTCTGGCTGTTAGCATATTTAAATTATATTGCATCTCATCAGTAGCCTTTCTAACCTTAGCTTTCACTTCTGTTACTATGGTTTCCACTTTTAGACTAATGTTCTTTTCTAAATTAGCATTGCTTGGACAATTACTGCCCTGAATTCCATTTCTGCCATATTGTTTATGTTCATTTCTAGTAATTCTGTGACCAGGGTTGCAGTCTCAGGGTTCTTCTTCTGTTGGATGTTCCTCCTCTGAGTCATTGTGGCGAGGAGTGGTTGAGGAAGTGTATAGCTAAATATATCAGCCACTATCCAGGTGAATTGGTCGCTGGAAGGTTTTGGAGCAATCAGAATTCACCACCGAAAAGGAAGAAGAGAGAAAAAAGATAATGGAAGAAAGGAAGCAAGAAAAGACACCCCTGCCAGAGTGGGGCCCAGTGGTAGGATTTATATGGTACAGAACTGTTACAGGGTAATGAAAAGGGCTATCCAGGGTAAATGAAGAGGTCAAAAAGTGAAGCCCAACCTGGATGACCCCCAAGACCAGTATTTATATAATACAAAAGCAAAAACAATTACACAGAAACACTGACAGCCTACAGTGGGAAGGTGAGGGCAGACACTCCTTGTGGGCAAGGAAAGTGTTTCAGATCCTCCTGAGTTTGTCTTGTTATTATTGTTGGAGGAGCCCACTTTCTAAAGATACAGGGAGATTAGAACTGGTTGTATATAGGAGTAGTATTGAATAGGGATGTAGGATTACCTGAAGCTTATAACTATATGTATATGTAAAAGAAAAAATAAAGGAAAGAAGAGAGAAGAAAGGGAAAAACAGATAAAACAAACAAGGAAACAAGAGGCAACAATAACAACAGAAAATAAAGGAATGTGTTTGAAGAAATTTCAAGGTAAAAAATTGTTATGGAGTGTTGTATTGCGTATCATGTTGTGATAAAAAGTGGGTCGAGGGTGCCTGGGTGGCTCAGTGGGTTAAAGCCTCTGCCTTCGGCTCAGGTCATGATCTCAGGGTCCTGGGATCGAGGCCCGTGTCGGGCTCTCTGCTCAGCAGCGAGCCTGCTTCCCCCTCTCTCTCTGCCTGCTTGTGATCTCTCTCTGTCAAATAAATAATTAAAATCTTAAAAAAAAAAGTGGGTGGAAAATTAAAAGAACAAAAATCGTGAGAATGCATTTTTAAGTTTAAAATGGAAACTTTAAAAGTAAAAATAGAAAAAAGTTAAAAAAGCAAATAAGGTGAATAACTGTATAAATAACATGTACAGCTTTTGGGGCAATACCAGGAGTTTAATAAATTGCCTTTCCCCCCAATGTTGGGGTTTTATGGTTTGGGTGTTGTCCTCCTGTGCTTCTGGCTTGGCTTCTGGGGGTGGGGCCTGCTGCGCTGTTCTCAGTTCCTTCTACCTGGGCTGCGTCTCTCCGCCCCCTTGCTAGAGACTGGTCTCCGTGGTAACCAGGTTGTCAGCCTACAGTTCTGGGGGAGGGGTGGTTGTTCTTTTATGGCCTTTTTCAGCTGCTGAGGAAGTCAGCTCGGAGCAAGATGTCTGCGCCCAGACCTCCTTCCCAGAGAGAGCCCCTACACAGAGAGAGGCCCCGCACCACCTCCCCCTTGGCAGCGTGTCGCAGCTGGGCAGGCACAGATGCTGGATTGATTTCTGTCCAAAGCCCGCACTTGTCATTTCACTCCCACACCTCAAAAACGCATTGATTTTGGGTCGCACTACCTTGTCTTGCCCCGGGAGGCTATGTGGCCTTCAGGCAGGAGGGAATGAGGACACGTGGCCCCGCACGTTCTGCGCAAGTCTGCCAAATCGCCTTCCCTGGGAGGTCCGTGCCTGGCCCACGGGGTGGAGAGAAACGGGAGAGAAAAGCAGTGGAGGTAAGGGGGAAAAAAAAAAGAAAGAAGGAAAGCTGTGGAAAAATAGACTCCGCCCAGCTGGTTTCTCGGAGTTCCTTCATGCCACACAGAGCACTCTTTCTCTCTGTTTATTCCGGCTCCTCTGGCTTCAGTGGCAGAAAGACTCCACACTGCTGGCCTCTCTGAGTTCCCTCCCACGGGGTGGGGGGCACTCCCTCTCCATGTGGATCCCTGTCTCCCCGCTGCAGCGGCAGAAAAACAGATTCTGCGCTGCAGGCTCTGCTGCGTTCCCAGCTCTGCCTCGCCCCGAATCAGACCATAATCTGATGTTGTTCTCCAAACACAGAGCACTTAGGTGCTAGGGTATTTGTTTCCAATGGTTTGGCTCTGCGGACTTCCTCCCCCACGCCCATTGTCTCTGCGGGTAACCCTCCGATCACTCTCACTTGTTTCTACCTCTTTGCTGATGGTCCTTGTCCCCCATGGTGATCCAGAAGTGCAAAATATCACATTTGTCGCTGATTTCATGGGTGCTCACAGTGTTCCTGTAGTGTTTTTTGCAGGAATTGAGCTCACTTCAGGGGACTCCCTGAAATGCGGTCACCTGGCCTTCTGCCATCTTCCAATCAAAATTGACTTTTTGTGACAATTCCACCTGGTGTATCTGTATCTAGCAATGATCTGGTTGCCTGGTGTCCACTAAGAGGTAAAATGTTCCATGGCATGTGGAAGCTGGGTCCTTTCATGGCTGGTGGTGTGTACATGCTCTGCTTCCTTTGCTTCAGGGATGCATTTTGTGATTCAGCTTGGGTGTTGGTCACCCTCCTGTCATCTGTTTCTGTTCAGCATGTGAAGGGATGAAATCTTCCTCCAACAAGGAACAGCTCTCCAGTCCTATCCTGATGTGCGTGAGATCGGGGAACCCGGCAGGGCCCAGGCTGCGGTTGCACAGGTCGTTTTCCAGCCTGGAAACCTCTCCCCATGGATTGTAATACTGGCATTTGATTTCTTTTTGTTGTCTGGTTGCTGAGGCTGGGATTTCTAGTACTATGTTGAATAACAGTGGTGAGAGTAGGCATCCTTCTTCTGTTCCTGGCCTTAGGGGAAAAGCTCTCAGTTTTTCCTCATTGAGAATGATATTCACTGTGGGCTTTTCATATATGGTTTTTACTATACTGAGGTATGTTTCCTCTATCCCTGTACTGTGAAGAGTTTTAATCAATAAAGGATGCTGTACTTTTTTGAATGCTTTTTCTGCATCAGTTGAGAAGACCCTATGGCTCTTATCCTTTCTTTCTATTAATGTTATGTATCATGTTGATTGATTTGGGAGTGTTGAATCATCCTTGCTCCCCAGGAATAAATCCCACTTGGTCATGGTGAATGATCCTTTTAATGTGCTGTTGGATCCATAACTGGAGAGTTGTTCCTTGTTGGAGGAAGATTTCATCCCTTCACGTGCTGAACAGAAACAGAGAATGTTGGCATCCATGTTCATCAGGGATATTAGTCTGTAATTCTCCTTTTTGGTGGATTCCTTGTCTGGTTTTGGGATCAAGGTAATGCTGGCTTCATAGAACAAGTTTGGAAGTTCTCCTTCCATTTAAATTTTTTGAAACATCTTCAGAAAAATAAGTATTAGTTCTTCTTTAAATGTTTGGTAGAATTTCCCTGGGAAGTCTTCTTGCCCTGGACTCTTGTTTGCTGGGAGATTTTTTATTAGAGCTTCAATTTCCTTGCTGGTTATGGGTCTGTTCAGGTTTTCTTTTTCTTCCTGTTTCAGTTTTGTTAGTTTATAAGTTCCCTAGGAATATATCCCTTTCTTCCAGAATTCCTAATTTGTTGGCATATAGTTGCTCATAATATGTTCTTAAAATTGTTTTATTTCCTTGGTGTTGGTCGTGATCGCTCCTCTTTCATTCATGATTTTATTAACTTGGGTCCTTTCTCTTTTCTTTTTGATAAATCTGGCTAAGGATTTATCAATCTTATTAATTCTTTCAAAGAAGCACCTCCTAGTGTCATTGATTTGTTCTGCTGTTCTTTGGTTTCTATTCATTGATTTCTGCTCTCTTTTCCTGCTGGGTTTAGGCTTTATTTGCTCTTCTTTCTCCAGCTCCTTTAGGTGTAAGGTTAGCTTGTGTATTTGAGACTTCTCTCATTTTTTAAGAAAGGCTTGTATTGCTATGTTCTTCTCTCTCAGGACCATCTTTGCTCTATCCCACAGGTTTTGAACAGTTGTGTTTTCATTTTCATTTGTTTCCATGAATTTTTAAAATTCTTCTGTAACGAGTGGTTGATCCATTCATTTTTTAGTAGGACACTCTTTAACCTGCAAGTGTTTGAGTTCCTTCCAAATTTCCTCTTGTGATTGAGTTCAAGTTTCAAAGCATTGTGGTCTGAAAATATGCATGGTATAACCCCAATTCCAGTCCTTTCACTGGTTAAGACCTGATTTGTGACTCAGTATGTGTTGTATTCTGGAGAACATGTTGTGTACTTGAGAAGAATGTATATTTTATTGCTTTAAGTTGGAATGCTCTGTATATATCTGTGAAGTCCATCTGGTCCAGTGTGTCATTCATAGCCCTTGTTTTGATGTAGTATTCCATGATTCATTGTTTGCATATAGCATCCAGTGCTCCATGCAATACGTGCCACCAAAAACTAATGATATACTGTATGGTTACTAACATAACATAATTTAAGAAAAAAAAGCTCTTGTTTGTTTGTTGATCTTCTGCTTAGATGATCTGTCTATTGTTTTGAGTGGGGTGTTGAAGTCCCCTACTATTACTAGTATTATTTTCAGTGTGTTTCTTTAATTTTGTTATTGTTTTATATTCCCAAGTTAGGAGCATAAATATTTATAATTGTTAGATCTTCTTGTTGGATATAGTGTCCCTCTTCATCCCTTACTACAGTCTTTGGTATAAAATAATTTGATGTGAGGATTACTACCCCAGCTTGCTTGCTTGCTTTTTTCCTTTCTTTATTTTTTAAAAAATATTTTATTTTTGACAGAGAGAAACACAGCCAAAGAGGAAAACAAGCAGGGGGAGGGAGAGAAGGAGAAGGAGGCTTCCTGCCAAGCAGGGAGCCCAATGCAGGACTCGATCCTGGGACTCTGGGATCATGACCTGAGCCAAAGGTAGATGCTTAACAACTGAGCCATCCAGGTGCCCCTACCCCAGCTTTCTTTTATGTCCATTAGCATGATAAGTGATTCTCCACCTCCTCACTTTCAATCTGTAAGTATCTTTAGGTCAAAATGTGTCTCTTGTGGACAGCATATGAAAGGGTCTTGCCTTTTTATCCAATCTAATAACCCGTGTCTTTTCATTGGAGTATTTAGACCATTTACATTCAGAATAACTACTGAAAGATATTAATTTAGTGACATTGTATTACCTGTAAAGTTCCTGTTTCTGAAGATTGTCTCTGTTTCTTTCTGGTCCATGTTACTCTTTGGCTCTCTCTTTGCTTACAGAGTCTCCTTTAATATTTCTTGCAGGGATGGTTTAGTGATCACAAATTCTTTTAGTGTCTGTTTGTCCTGGAAGCTCTTCCTCTCTCCTTCCATTATGAATGACAGCTTTACAGGATAAAGTGTTCTTGGCTTCATGTTTTTCTTATTTAGAACGCTGAATATATTGTGGCAGCCCTTTCTGGCCTGCCAGGTCTCTGTGGATAAATCTGCTGCTAGTCTAATGTTCCTACTTCTGTAGATTAAGGAGTTCTTGTCTTGAAATGCCTTCAGGATTTTCTTTTTATTTCTGAAATTTGTAAGCATCATTATTATATTTCAGGGCATTGATCTACTTTTATTGATTTTTTAAAAAGATTTTATTTTTTTTTATTTGATGGAGACATAGAGAACATGAATAGGCAGAGAAGAAGGCAGAGGGAGAGGGAGAAGAAGGCTCTCTGCTGAGCAGGCAGCTTGACTCAGGACTCAATCAAGGACCCTGGGCTCATGACCTGAGCCAAAGGCAGCTGCTTAACCAACTGAGCCTCCCAGGCATCCCTATTTTTATTGATTTTGAGGGGGGGCTTCTATTCCTGGACTTGAATGCTTGTTTCCTTCCCCAGATTAGGTAAGTTCTTAGCTATGATTTGCTCAAGTATACCTTATGTTCCTCTCTCTCTTTCCTCTTCCTATGGTCCTACAATAATTCTAATATTATTTCTCTTTATGGTATTGCTGATTTCATGAAGCCTCCCATTATGGTCTGTTAGTTGTTTTTCTCTCTTTTCCTCATCTTTCTTCCTTTCCATCATTTGTCTTCTATGTCACCGACTCTCTCTTCTGTCTCATTTACCTTAGCTGTTAGAGCATCCATTTTAGACTGCATCTCAGTTAAAGCATTTTTAATATCAACCTGATTAGATTTTATTTCTACACTAAGAGATTCTCTAGTGTCTTTTATGCATTTTCCAAGCCCATCTAGTAACTTTATAATCATTATCCTGAATTCCAGCTCTGACATTTTACTTATATCCATGTGGATTAGATTTGTGGCAGAGAGTATTATCTTTGGTTCTTTCTTTTGTTGTGAATTTCTCCTTCTATTCATTTTTCCCAGAGAAGAATGAATGAACAAGGGAACAAAAAATATCAACCATGACCCAAACAAAATACACACTAGACAAATCCAAAGAAGTCAGAAACCCAAAAAAGAAAAGAAAAGAAGAAAAAGGGGAGGGGAGAGAATATAATCTCCCAGGTGGACAAAATAGGGTGATTCACTTGGTCCTAGGTGTATATTGGTTTGTTTGTTAGAAGACACTAAATCCCACAATTGCAAAGCAAGCAAAATTAAGGAAGCCAAAAATGAAAAATGTATCAATAAAATATAAATGTAAAGATGAAAGTTAAAAGAATACTTTAAAAAAAGAGTTGATAAAATAAGAAATTGGTTAGAAAGGAAAAAGAAAAAAGAACTGGAAAATTTTAAACTGAAAGATTAAAGAATCATGAGAAAAAAAACTTGAATTCTATATACTGTTTTCCTTTAGCACTGAAGTTTTGCATTTCTGTGTGCTCCATAAGTTTGGTATTCACCTGATGTTCCAGCTGGTCTTCTCCGGGAGGGGCCTGCTGCACTGATTCTCAGGTGTCTTTGCCTGGCCAAGTCACACTGCTCCTTGCCAGGGGGCTGGGCTCAGTGTAAGCTGCTTTGGGTTGCTTTATGTGTTTTTTGTTCCCTGAAGTCTTTCCAAGCTAGTTTAGAGGATGAAAATAAAAATGGCAGCATCGTCATATCTAGCCCTGGAGCTGAAAGATTGTGACCCCCTCACTTTAGTAAACCTTCACAGAAAAGCAGTCTTTACTTCTGTGTGCAGCAAACTATAGACTCCTGCGACGTGCACCTGGGCAGATCTGCTGTGGGGGTAGGGGAGGGTCACCGCATTTCTGCCCTTTGTAGGACCCATACACAAGAGGGGTCACCCAAATCATGCTGAGGTTCATGGTTTATGGCAAACTGAGCTGAGAGCCCCATCACAGGCCCACTGACTGTAGCTGGTTTCCCTATTCCAATGGGGGAACTATGCCAGCTCAGGCATCCCCATTCTTTCTGTGACCCCAGGGATCCTGAAACCACATTGTCTCACCTAGGATTCTGCCCCACATTGCCACCTGAGTACCTTTCAGGCAAGGATATCCCTCACTGGAGCAGACTTCTAAAAGTTACAATTTTGCAGTCCAGGGATACATCAGTTTTCAGTAGCTGGCCTATGGAAGATCCCTGCCCCCACTCTTTATCTTCCAATATATCTCCTCAGATTCACTTCTCAACACTTCCTATCTCGCAAAAAGTAATTGTTTTTATATTTGTAGAATTCCAGCCATTCTTTTCTTACATCTCAGATTGAATTCATAGCTGTTAAGAATGATTTGATAGCTATTCGGCTAAATTCAAGGGACGAGAGGAAATGAGGTCCTCTACTCTTCTGCCATTTTGCCTTCCTCTAACTATAACTAAATAATTTAATTATAGGTAACTTGGGTTTGTTTATTTGTTTCTTGGTTTTTTTTTTTCCATTTAGGAGTACTTGGCTAATGTTATAGTTATAAAATCAACAATCTCTGACATTTTGAAAGCCTAAAAACAAATAAGTATCTGTAGGATTTGGGATTCCAAATAGAACAGGAAAGTATAAAGCTGTATAATTTGCCGTCACTAGGAATGCCTTTCATCCAACAAAGGAAGTGAAATCCTATGATAAAGTTCCCATTTATAAAGAATTCTTCTAAGACACATTCACAAATGGTTGTAGAATTTTACATATACACATTATTCTGTGTTGTACTTCAAACATTTCTTTTTTTTTTGTTTTGTTTTGGTTTGGTTTGGTTTTGGTTTTATTTTTATTTATTTTTTATTTTTTATTTTTTATTGTTACTAAATTTTTTTTTCCCCAGTGTTTCAAGATTCATTCCCCATTCCCCACACCCAGTGCTCCACGCTTTAGGTGTCCCCAGTACCCACCACCAGGCTCTCCCATCCCTCCACCCCCCTCCCTCCAAGTCCCTCAGTTTGTTTCTGTATTCAAAGTCTCTGTTGTTTCGTTTCCCTCCCTAGATTACCCTAGTTCCCATTTGCTTTCCTTCTGCCAC